>CAWUFW010019536.1:75000-182896 GCA_963921515.1 Calotriton arnoldi
GACAGAAATGTATGTGTGGGTCTCAGTAATACTTAGCTATATTTTAATTTCATCAGGGTTGAGGCACATTGACAAAGCTGTTCGAAAAACTAGAACTTATAACTGACATGCCAGATCAGAGGAATCTGATAGTCTATGCTGATTTATATCAAGCGCTGAAATCTCAATGATGAGTCTTTAAAAGGGCTCTCATGCTATACCTCAGTAACAGTTTGCACCACTGATTTTCCAGTAATAATACTTTTTATTTCCATTATGTTCTTCTGTGTCAGACATGTGACATTCTAATAGCTATGAAAATGCACCTCAGTCCTAGCCTGCCTTGCCAGTACTGACATATACCACACTATTACTAACACCTCTATTTTGATCTCCACTGTGCACTGACTTTAAGTAATAAAACATCCAACAACCAGTGCTTAATTTAAGGCAGTGTTTGAAGGTGGAGCCCACCGGCACCAATTTTTGGGTACCAACACTTATTTTTTCTCAACAAACTATGATCTATAGCAAGAGAGAGAACAAAACAGAAGGTGGAAAGAAGGAGAAAATGAAAGACTGAAAAATAGTGGGATAATTTGGCAGAGGCAGAAATTAAATAAAGAGTGTCTGTTGGTGAATAAATGAGACGTGAAGTGTACTCAAGACATTCCAGACTTGGTATTCAGCACTCCAACCTTTGATAGTGCCTGCAGCATTCTTCTGAACAAAACTTTGGTCCCTGGCATCTCTTAACAAAATAAGCATTTCCAACACCCTCTAACGATGCACCTCTGCATTGATATTCTAGTAGTGAGATACCTTTACATTTCTAACAATGTCCATCTGATTTGGCTTGCAATGTGGTTGGATTTCCTACCATGAGACATTTACTTGGCTCCCAATGTACACCTCAGTATTGACTTGCACCGTGCACTGATCCCTTTACTGATGTTTTCACAGGGCTCTCATGATGCTCATCTATACTGACATTCACAATGCTTCTCTATCCTACAAATGAGACATCCATGCAGTTCACACCATTAGTCTCCATATTCTTTTCCAGCATGCATTGACTCCTTCAGAGCTCTCACAATGCACACAGGACTTAACTTGCACCGACCAGTGATATCCGTGACTGATAATTTTAGAGACCTCTCATGTTACACCTCTATATCAACCTGCACATGCACCACTATTAGAGTAGAGTTCTTATCATAGGTTTATAAAATGCAGATAAGTCCCTGCTTGCTGTCACCATCTATTCCTTAAAGTTACTTTATTTTGCTATCACTGTTCTACCTCTTGTGTTCCAAGTTGCACAAATAGGTATTTCATACCATTTACCAACAAGATCCTCTGCTGTTTATTTTGTCTACACACATGTGGGCAAAATGTGTGGAGTGTACAATTTGTCCATGAGGCAAATAGCATATGTGCAAATATCCCATGACTTGAAGTCCCATTTTGAAAAAATATTTTTCTGGTGTGGATACTACCTACAGAGTAGGAAGTATTGCCCCCTCACATATCTTCTCTTTTCAGAAAGAGGATGTGGGTCTGGAATATCGAGTAGGGAATATTGTGGTGTCTCAATATTGTAGCCAAAATATCAAGGGCAAAAACACTGGCAGCTAAATATGTATAGATTTTCAATAACTAACTCGACTTCTATGCACAATTAAGATTTATATATATTCAAAGTACATGAATGAGGAGATAAGAATAATAAATACATACTCCACTATATGCAGTTACTTCCTAATATTTGGTTTCCCATATTTTGGCTAAGATATTTAGGCAAGGCAGACAGTTTCATGATGCATGCATAGATCAATAGAAGTAGCATTGTCTGCCATGTTGGTGTGGGAGAAAAAGCTATTTAAAATATATACTTAAAAAAAATATGTACTTGTCATACTGTAAAACAATCCACTTATACCTTGTGGTGCCATGTAGTGAAATGACAAATTATGTCAGCATTCTAATTATATATCAAACATGTAATATCCCTGTTCTGGAGCCCTAATATCCTTGCATCAGGTACATTCTCCATAGGACTTCCTGTCAACAGGACGGAAAACCCCCACCCACCTAGGAGGTTGCATGCTTCATCATCGGGACCATCCTGGCACCGGTTTTGTGGATCCAAGTGCAAGCTACAACCTATGGTATGGGGGCTAACTCCATACGTGCTTTTTTGTATGCCAGGGTCATAATTTGTGCCCTTAGGCAAATAAGAAGAGGAAGGTAATGTAAACGTACCAGAGGCAGACCAAGGGGAAGAGGAAGTAGTATTAGCAACAACCAACAGGTGCATTGGAGCCTCTAATCATCAACACGCAGTATGCAGAGCGAGAGCACAAACCAGCAGACATCCACCAGCCACACCACAACTTAGGGTTAACCTTAGCAACTACCTCTTGTCTGAAAAAGAGACTTAGGGCCCGATTAGGATGACGGGCGGACTTATGTCCACCCGCCACCCTATGGGAAACGGGACCGCCCGACAGGCTGTCGCGTTCCCGCCATAGAGATTACAATGCGACCACCTGCAAGGCGGTCGCACCATGTATTCTTTGCATTGCGTCGGGTGCTGCTGGCTGCAGCACCCACCGCGATGCAAAAAATAGACCCTGTACACATCCCTGCACTACATGGCAGGCACCATAATGTGCCTGCCACATGGTGCAGGGATATGTTGGGGGGCACCATAGGTATCCCCCAGTGCCCACATCGGAGGGCCAGTGGGGAAGTCCCTTTCCGTCTGCCTGTTCATGGCGGGTTCAGCGCCATGAACAGGCGGGCGAAAAGGGACATCGTAATCTCTATGGTGTTGCCTGGTAGGCACCGTTACCATTGTAGGGAATGCAGCCCCCTCTGCCACACTGGTGGGCTCAAGGAGCCCGTCGGATGCATGGCAGTCAGTCTTTCCGGCCGCCACCCATCTGCCTGCTATTGAAATATGGTGGGCGGATATGATGGGTCCCACCGTCATCCTAATCGGGCCCTGAGTTATAAAGCAGGGGGCTTGGCTTTGTCTCAACTAACAGAGGTGACATGTTTTCGACTAGAACGGAGTTGGCAGGCTTTTTCTGTGAAATTCACCTGAAACACTATTTCACAACACAAGTAGAGCAGACCACTAGAGAAGAGAACACAGGACTGAAGAGGAAATCCTCTTTCAACCCACTTCAATATTGTTTTGCACCAGATAATGAGAATCGAGCAAAGCATCATTAAGGCTATCCAAGATGAAGGAGGATGTCCAGGAAAAACGTACCATAATTTGTCAAACTTTGGAAAGGAACTTATCTTTAAGCTTGGCAATAAGCACAAAATCACTATCAAAACTGTGGAAAAAGGATTGGTGAATACAGATGACCACAGACTGGAACACCTCAAACAGCTGAATAATGTCTTATTCTGAAAAATAAATCAAGAAAAACCCTACTGGTTGACTGACTAATATGATTACTCAGATGGCATTCACAGCATGGAACATTACTTAAATATCAAATGAGAAGTAGACTTCTTGCAGATAGATGGAACATTACTTAATTATCAAATGAGAAGTAGACTTCTTGCAGATAGCAAACACGAAAACTCCTTATTTCTATGTGTCACACAAAATACACAAGAACAAAGATCCTGTGCCAGGCAGACTAATTGTGTTTGGCATTGGATTGATACTGGATCCTGTATCACAATTTCCAGATATTTTTCTCCATTCTTCATATATCAGAGACACAAACACATACTACTCACTTTGGAGACAGAGACATTCAACCCAGGGACCCAGATTCTTATTGGCCTGGGCATAGAATCACTATATACCTGCATCCTCCACATAAAAGATGACTCCTACTTCTTTTATCATGCAATGTGCTAAGATACCACTCATTGAAATGTTTTTCATGTTCGAAGATCATCTTTATTTGCAGGTTAATGGGACATCAATAGACAACACTTTAGCACCCAGCCTAGCTAACCTGTATGTGCACAGTTTTGATGTTACATATAGCAACAATAACAACAAGAATACATTTCACCAGAATATTTCACTCTGGAGATGTTACATTGATGACATCCTGATTATATGGCAGTCTACGAAGATTCTTTACTCAGATTCAGGAACTGGGTGAATAATTTGGACAAGAATTAAAATTTTACCAGCAAATTTAGCATGACAAACATTCCATTTCTAGACATTCTAATTTTCCCTCCAATGGCAAATTCGCCACAGAAGTGTATCGAAACTCATTATCATATTACAACAGTTTCCATCCTGATTCACTATGGAATAACCTTTTGTGGGCCAATTCTTCCAAACCAGTAGATGCTGTTCAGACATGAAGAGTAATCTAAGAGACTTGTTAGTGCACACAAGGACAAAGGAAAATAATATCTTCCTCTACTTTAACCTTATGTTGGCTGCCTAAAGTTATAGGCCACTACCCCTGTGACATATACACTATTGGGCACCTGACTACGTTGATCACACTAATTGATTTAATTCTATCAACTGCATGGGAACTATGTTCCTTCACCAACTGTAACAGCAAAGGCATTTTTTTACATAATCACTTGTCCATGTGAACTACAATACATTGGTATGATCACCAGGAAGATCCGTACAAGGATCAGTAAACATAGAAGTATAATAAAATGCAAGCTCAGTACCACAAAGTTGACTAATCATTATACCTCAACTGGACACACAGAAGAAGCTGTATTCTGGACAATTAGTGATATACCCTCCCTGGAAGGCTTATTCAAAGACAAGTCCAACAAACTTCTGAACAGGGAACAATTTTGGATACATAGGCTGAGTACTAATCAACAATTCCTCAATAATGACATCCCCTGGATCTCACTATCTCAAATGACATCAATATTCAACTTTTTTATTTGGTTTTACTTTTTTAATTTGTTATTTTAATATGATAATAATTGATTATATCTAGTATATTGTCTGATCCTCCTAAAACAGCGTATTACGGAGAATGTACCTTACGCAACATGAATGTATGGATATTAAGGCTTTGGTCAGGGATATTACGTCTGTGCTCTATTGGTTATAGGGCAATATCCTATGGATTTGTCTCCTTCCCTCCCTTATGTCACCTTAGTGATAATTAGCTTAAGGTTACGTTATTAAGGGAAGACACTTAATTGGTTTACGCACGATGGATTAACATGGAGGGGGCTTTTCAGTTGATTCGAATGTTGAAGGTGAGGAGATCGCGTTTTCCGACGTGAGGGTAATGGTTCTGAGTGTGGGAGCTATAGGGTTTTAATTAGAGGCACATTTTAAACGAGGGTGGTTGCATCTTACTTTTTGGGTTTAAAACGCGGTATGCTTTTGAACGAGAGGGATAAGGGAGTCTAATTAGGGTCTTGTATTGGAGTCATGAGTCACTGAGCATGTTTTTGCGGCACAATTTTGAATGTTTGACACGAGTATGTTCGTATCACTTTTTTGGGTTCAAAGTGTTGTATGATTTTAAACACGAGGGGCACGGGGTCTTAATTAGAGATATGAATCACTGAGCACTTTTCGCGACACAATTTTGAACGTGTTGATTACAGAGCTTCATTTGATGATAAGATTTAGTGGGCACGCTTGTATTTTTCATTTTTTAACGTTAGGTTGCAAGGAGAGAGAGGCGTATTTTACATATACATTTTTCATATACATTTTACAGGCATTGGGTATTTTCATTTTTATTTGCAATTTATTATATGGTGACAATGATGTTTCTTATGTGCATTTTTTCTAATATTCACAGTTACCCCTGAAGAAGGGCTAAACGCCGGAAATGCATTGGGTTGTAGGACTTCCTGTGATTTAAAGGATGGATTGTCTCAACATGCTGTAAAGAGGCCTGTCGGCATTATACAAGCACTTGAATATTGGGATTATTTGTCTACATACTACATAACGCAAAGAGAATCAAATAAAGAGAAAATTGTCTAAAAGGATGAACTTTGGTTTAGGATTTTTACATCTGATAAGGAGAGTGCTTCCTGGGACTGTTACAGTTTTGTATCAGCATCATTGGCCTTAGTGATGATAGCATTCTGATATTTTTTTTAACACTATATAGCTACCCAATATTTGATTTTGTGATTATTTGTACTTCTTGATTCTACTCAACCCCGCTTCCGTTACTGGACATACACAAAAATGTAACGGAATGTCCTCACACAGCACAGGGTGTCATGCTTCATCATAGGACAACTCACACCCTCCAAAAACCCAGTTTGATGGAGTGCTAGCCTACACCTGGAGTCAGGAAGGTACTTCTACCTAAGAATGGACCCATGACTAAATAGACTAAAAACCAGTTTGACATCATAAAAAGACCTTTATATTTACTAGAAATGACACTCGGTATTAAAAACCAAACGTGGAGAAAGGGGAATTAGTTCCCCATTACCACGGTATGGTCAACATGTTTCTGCCTGGTGGCTCCTTTGAGTCTGTTGCATTCTTCAGGATGGAAACACAGGATCCAGGCATGGCAAATATACACTCATATGCCACTACTAACAAAAAGGGTGACCTTTGTCAACCTTTTATGTAAAAGGCCCATAGGTACCCCACTATCGGGTCATCTGGGGCCCATGGAAGAAGGGCTAAGGAACGCCTGTAGTCAAACTTTTGTCAAGGTGCAATCCTGTATGGAAACCTGGTCGCGTCTGCTCTTTCCTCCCGATGCGCCTGTTATATTTTTGTGTATGTCCAGTAAAATAAGCGGTGTTGAGTAGAATCAAGAGGGATATATAATCTCAAAATAAAATCTCGGGTAGCTTTATTGTGTTAAAACATTGTGTTTGGAGGCCAGCTCACCATTGAGGCCCCATAGCCTCTAGTTCCCTACCTTGGAAAATCTCCATGGGTGTGTGTTTGGGAACATTCCAATTATATCAGAGCCCTGATAATAGCCTCTCATATTGTGCCAGCTCTCATATTAAATTGGAGTGTGGAATCTAACACAGCTCCGATTTTGCCACTTTTCTGCAAATATACATACAGGGACTGGAAGTGTGTAGAAAGCTGTATTTCCAAGGTTGGAATGATCTGTGAGTCTAATCATACCCGATTTTGTCATATTTTAAGGGCATTCAATAACTCCTCTCAAATCTATTCCCAAACTGGAAAAGGTTTGAAATGTACACCTTACAGGGACATGAGTAAAACCTTTTTCATTGGCAGGAAGGAATGGGGTGTAGGGAAAATGAATTTGCAATCGCTGAGCAGATTTTTGCTTTAGAAAGTGTACACATGTTTATTTGCTGGAACAGAATGCCCAACACTTTGCCAGGGATACAGTTTCCAGGTCTGGTTCTGTAAACTGCTGTGAATTCCTGAATATCTTAAAGCTGCACCAATTCAAGAATATAAGCATGCAAGTGCACTTTTGGGACTAGCTTTAAGAAGTGGGACCCTCATATATTTTGATGATTTTCATAACTGATTACTGTGATTCTCCACTAATAAAAAGCTAGCCTTCGTCAAACACATTTTGCTAAATGATACCTGAATGAAATGGTATCTAAAGTTGCATAACACTTTTTTTCCCCAAGTTACACATTTTGAGTACATTTGATCTTGAAAGCAAATGATCACTACTCTTGTTTTCAGGCTTCTGCATGTATTTGCATATAATCAGGACGCATTCTTTGAGAATCCTCTTTCGAAGGTCTATATTGTGGTACTCTAAATTGACAGCCAAAGGGTTTGTGCGGCAGGGTGTTTCGCCTGCTTGTTCAGTGGACAAAATAAACAAGAAAACTTGCTGCACTTGAACCCAACCTTTACGTCCTTGGCAGCAGGAATTCCACACCCATGAATACATGTCATGGTGAGTATTCACATCGTGGTACTCTAATACTGTATTAGATCAAAACATGTTGGGATGGTGAGAGAGCGATCCGTGGATACTGCTGTGTATCAGTGCGTCCACAAGCCTGCCACAATTCTATTGCCAGCGATGCAATTTTAGCCAGTGCCCATTTCTTGCTCCCAACCTAGTCTGTGGCTCCTGCTTCCCCAACCAAGCAGATGCTGTAGGATGGAAGTATTTTCCAGCAGCATTGTTAAGTGCTTAGTTCAGAGTGCCCTGATCGACTCGCCAATTTGTTAGCAGCACCTCAGGTCCCATAGCAGTTCGTACAGAGCATCAAACTCTGCACCATAAATGATTGCACCATTCACACGAAGGGACAGATTTATCAAGCCTTTTCAACACTGTATAGCATTGCAAAATCTTGAAAAGGTATTTACTTTCCAGAGCAAAACTTTTTTTGTGCTGAAAAAGTACATTTTTTCAAAGCAAATGCTGATTTTCACTGCTTTGCGCCACTGTGCTTCAATGGAGCCAGGACATCTTAATGGTTTTGGAGCCCCAGGCAAGACACATTTTGGGGCCCCATGTTTGGACCAACTTTAAATTTATTGCACCAGTTCAGCTAATTGATGCCCTCATGATTACAAAGAATATTGATTTATACCTCAACCTTTCAGAAACCCCTTAGCTGTAAGTGCTAAAGCAAGTGTTTATTACTCATGTTGCTGAACATTCTCTTCCAGTGCTATTTGGTGACAAGTTGGCTACGCCCTCACTTGTAATATATTGCTCATGTCATGCATATCCTTCTCTGCATCACCAAGCACCTTATAGTAAGTACATTAAATGCACAGATCAATCAGGACAAAGGTGCCTGCACTGCTTGAAGTGCCATAATGCAAGGGGGTGGATTAGTCTCTAGGTTGAGCCAGGAGAGGCAGAAGGACATGCAAGAAAAACAGAGGGAGGAAAGAGTAAATTCAAAGGAGGTAGAAATAGAGAGTGGTAAAGAGGTGTAAGCAAGGTAGGGTGAGAGAAATATGAAAGAGTGGACCAAAGCAAGACTACAAAGAAAAGCAGAGTGATGAGGTATGGAGAGGTGGCGAGAAACAGGGTCAGAAGCATATGTAGGTAGAGAAAGCGCGAGAGGTTGCAATAGTGAAAGAGTGAAGAGGACTTCTTACTGTCCCAATCACTTTATCGAGGGGGCCTTGGAAAGAATGGGCCCTGAACAATTGTCCACTTTGGCCATGCCTTAAAAAGTCTCTAAATGGAGCGTTACATGCATTGAACTTTGTATTCCAGCACAAGCACTCATTTTTTTAAAGCAAAGCCATATCAACTAAAATTGTTATAGCCGGCTTTGTGTAAAGAATGAATGCCAAACCGTTTACACATTGTAAGTGTGCTGCACTGTACAGCACGTATCCAATGTGTGAAATTAAAAAACAATGTCTAGGCATAGATTTTTGTACTGGAAGGGTACACACACACACACACGCACACACACACACACACAGACTTCTTTACCATGATGCAAATGTGTGTTCCTTGCAATAGGCAACCTGTTTTTGCACCAGCACAGGTGAAGACAGTAACAGCAGCCCATATTTAATAAATATAGATCTGCAATGCTCTTTCCCACTTGTGCAACACAGCACAGCAATTTTGGTAAGTGCATTGCACTATTTATTAGTATATAAACCCATAAATATTGCTATTTGGGGGAAATCTCTCCCACGTACCACTGAAGATTTGATAGCCTTGCGGGTTCAGGAACGTTACAGCTTCCCACTCATTTTGGGGTTTGTCAGCTCTGTCTGGCATTGAAGGAGTTGATTGACAACCAGATCAGAAAAGAATTACAGCAATATTTCTCACTGGCAGAGACAACGGGACTAGCAGTGTATAACAGGAGCAGAATTAAAAGAAAGTAACAGCAAGAGACAGAGCAAGACTGGCAGAATATCAGAGAAGCGGGCGTTGCACACAGGGGCCACAGCAGCAGTCACAGAGTCTGACATCAGTAGGATAAACAGGTTGTAATAGCAGGGGTCAGTCACAGAAGGTAAAAGGAATACAGAATGAAAATAACAGGAATCATAGCAATGACAGCAGGACTCAGGGTAACCACAGCAGGACTTTCAAAATATGACCAAAGTATCAATTGCAGCATTTCGATTGAAAACTAGAAAGAAAGAAAGTGACAGTAAATGTACTGACGGGGACCGACATCTAAATTGTATTTTACTAATATCCATCATGTCGTTGACCTCCGCTCAAACTCTTTGTCAAAAACTCTAGGTCGTATTCAAGATTTTAGCTGTTCTTCCGATTATCCCACAAAAATTGTCTAATTTAAACATGGCCGAAACAGATGTGACTTTGAAAAAATGTGTTTGACTCGGAAGAAATCCAAGAACTAGAATCAAAGCATTGTTTTTTTCAAAAAAGCATTGAGTTTAGGAAGTCCCAATGCTACCATGTCGGTTTAAGGGGGTTTATTCTGTGGAGCTCTTCCAATCCAGAGTAGTAAGAGAGGAAAGCATCCAGGAAATTGTTCCAGAAGAGGTAGAAGATCAGACTTATATTATTCTTTCTATCTAGAATACTGATGACCTTATTTGGAGCTTGGCAGATGGGCTACTCTGTCAAAACGTGGTGGATATCCCATCCCCTGTATTATAAGTCCCACAGGCAATAAAGCACTTGCAATACTACAGACAGGACATCTGCAATATTTGTGATGGAGTATCCCATCTTCCAAAATCTTAATAAGGCCCTGAGATCCTTTGAGTAATGAAAATCACTAAATGGACCTACTTTACGACCACAACCATAAAGAAAATGTGGTAGGGTTAGTCTATGATCATGTCCTGCAGCACAGGGGCCCTCCAACCATTTAGGTACCATCACCCCTTTAGGCATTTATAGGCAAACAATTAAATTAACCTATTGTAATGGACTAAGTTAGCTTAAATGCTGATGCCATTTTGAATATTAACTTTGCAGGTTAAGGTTAAGAGGCCTACTTTAACATTTAAACTGTTGGTTTGCATGAGATGTATTTCTCTTTCTTCCTACTGCAGATGATGTAATTTTCCAGAAGTCTACTGTTAGCTAGCGAATAGGCATATGTAATGCATTAGACAACTGATAGTGAGGTTCTCACCGAAGGAGAGGAGTTGCCAGGAAGCGTGACTCGTGAGAAGAACTATCTGAACCACAAGATATGTTAAAGTTAACAAACCAAGGACATGGATGTGTAAAATCCATTGTAAAGAAGTAAGAAACAGGAGAGTTTACTTGCTCCCAGAGTTTGCCGAAGACTGATTGTTTCACGGAAGTGGATGAGAAGAATGTTGCAATTAATGTTATGTTAAATTATTTTAACGTGTGTTCCTTAAAGCAGTGTATGAGACCCTGCTAGAGATCTCAGAGGGCAGATATTAAAGATGCTTGTTGTCTTTGAGCTAAGAAGACCCTTCCAGCTTCTGCAAATCTCCACTGACTGAGTGCTAAGGCTTCATGCCTGTGAATTCCTATTCTCTCATCAGAAACCTTCGTCTGATTTTCTGAACTGACACCTTTTCCTTACTTGCTAAAAATAAATGCAATTTATGCCCAATTCACATTAATGTAGAAGTAGGAATTTTCCTTCATGGAAGATACTTGCTTCATATTATGTATCCTATTTGTAATTCTTACCAATGTGCTATTTTATCTAATTTTCATATGTCGACTTTTAGATTATTTGAATAGGTGATAATGATGACTAAATTTTAAATACTTACTGAACTAATGATTGATTTGAAATCATTTGTTAATAAATCTCTTTAAACTCACTCTAAATCTCTTTGTCTATTTCTGTGAAGCCCCAATTGGACTTCACTTTTTATGGTAACTAAGATAAGTGATAGCTCCTTATCCCATCTCCTTGTTGACTAACAAAGGTCCTTACGACCAATGGGGGAGTTTATTTGATGATCATACACAACGTTTGAGATACAAAAATCCCCACTCCAGCAGTAGTGAGGAAGGGTGAGTCTGTGGAATGGTACTGGCAATGAAGTAAGTGCTGACCATCTTAAGTTTTTAAAGATCAGTTGATTATCGCCCACAGTTGTCCTAATGGAGGGAAAGTTATCATTCAGAAAGTTCCTGCCAGCCACCTGTTCAGTCTGATCTGATTAGGTGATGCCAATCATAATGTAATATCTACCTTCTCTAGGCACGAAAATCATTCACTCCAACTGGTGGCAGACACAATAGTACCTTGATGCTTGCACTCTTTCACAATAATTTACTTCTTGTGTGGTGAAGCTCAGTTGTAGTTGGGTGGAGAAGGAGCAGGTATTACAATGGAGTGGGCATGGATAAGGAATAGCTTGGGCATTGAAACATGCAGCTTCTATGAAACAGGCCCTTCAAAGCCTGTAACAAGTTGCCAGATGTAGTAAGCGTTTTAATATCAGGTTAATCAAAAGGGGGGCGAGAGAGGTTCGTAGTGGACCTTGCCTCCCGTATCATATACTTAATCAAAAGAAGTCCACTAGAAAAACTTATTCCAAATGATATCTTTCCAGATACACTAGTGATCACTAAGGGAAAAACAAACATTCTTAAAATAACCCTCACCCACCAAAAGGCCCCTTAGTGGCATCCTTCATTATCGGGTTCTTCCCGCCCGCTGCGGGACAGGGCGTGCTACAACCAACGGAGACGTGGGAGCACTTATTTTTGGAGGGGTGGGCTATATTGCTAGAGTACGAGTGGAAGGGTCAGATAGTAGTAGAACAATTCCAAAAAATACCTGGCCACTAGGAATCTAAACTTTTGTAAACCCTGTGGCTGTTATTGCTAAAAAAGAGGGTTGGGAGTTGCACGTTGTAATGACTAACATGGCCGGTCAGGCGTGTTCCTGATCGGCTCCGTCCCAGGCCCCGTTACAAATCCTCAAACAAGGCATTATTACAGCATCCTGAAGAAATATCTGCACTCCCCCGGTCGGCGGGATGCCCAAGAGCGCTGGAGGGAAAGCCTAGGTTACCTGAGAGAGGAGGGAACCGCTGTGGTGAGCTGAAGGTGACCGGAGCTCCCCTGGTGGAAATTGCGCCTCGCGGCGGAGTCCCGATGGCGCTTCGCCTAGACCCCCGGGAATCCTGCAGATGAATCGGATGTCCAGTCTGGCCCATAGCAGAAGGTGAGGGTGCTCCCTGGGCTGCTTGAACTTTGTACCAAACCCTGGAGCTGTGGCAGAGACGGCGGGAGGGGGCTCTGCTGCGGGAGCCCTGAAACTGCAAAATGGCAGGCTCGGCGCGATAAAGAAGACGCCGCCGGGGAAGCGCTGATCCCGTGTCTGAGGCCGCGCTGTCTCCTCAAAAGCAGGCCAGGCATCCCCTTCCCAGTTCGGCACGATTAATAAGCACAATGAAGGCGGTCCATAAAGAAAACCTGTAACTCTGGTTTGCCACTGCTGACGGTGTGAGCGCCTCGGAGACACTGCTCCAATAACCCCAGGAAGGCAAGTGCGGCGCGAAGGGGGGGCGGATTCGTGTTGGCAGCGGGGATCCGATGACCAAGAGGCGGACACAGCGTCGCTCTGGGCCCCCATCTAGATGGAATTGCGAAGGCCAGCTGCCTGACCCTAACATGGCCGCCGAGTTGGAGAAAGAAGCGCTCTAGAGGACAACGATTGCGCCACGTGGGAGGCTAGGTGGGTCCCCCCGCTTGGCCAGTGTTGACAGGATGGCCCCAGAGCTCTCTTAGACCAAGGTACACAACAAGGACATTGAGGAGAACCTCGGGATAGCCTGCGTGACCACAGAGATTAAGTCTGACGGGGGAGGATAAGCGTCTTGGGTCTCTTCCATAGGTTCGGACGCTCCACACTGCTTCCGCGAGGCGGAGGGGGCAAGCTGACCAAAACGCGGATCCCCTTATGCTGCCCAGAAAGAACCCCAACAACAAGGTCTCCAACTATTTTGCCACCACAGGGGTGGCAGGCGACGAGGCGACATCATCGTCAGGGGCCATGGCGCTCACTAAAGAGGACCTCCTGTCTTCCCTGCGGGAATTTAAAACGGAGCTCAGGTCAGAAATCAAGGCTGACATGGACGCTTCCTTTGCGTCATTCCGAGCAGAGATGAGGGAGAAAATGGTATCCTTGCAGGCAGATGTGGACTCGGTGGGCACCCGCACGCTGGACCTTGAAGCAAAACATCAAGAGCTGGCCGCTCGCCTCACACCCTTGGAAGAAGGCACGGCGGATCTCCATAGCCAACTGCAAGCCACCATGCTTAAATGCGAGGATTTAGAAAATCGTTCTCGACGCGATAACATCCGAGCCAGAGGCCTAGAAGAAGATGCCTAGAGTTTTGTTCATACGAGGGGCTAGGGGAACGGGAATGGTAACGTTCCTCGAGTGTGTCTTAATCGGGGAATTTCCCTCTAGGAGGGAGATTCTCCACACTCCTTTTTATTGTTTGTTCTGGATAGTTAAGTTAATCCGATGTCATGGTGCCCTTCTTATTTTGTTTGTGGGACCGGGGAGTGGAGGGGGGGGCTCCAGGGGCTTCCCTTCGGCAGAGACCCTCGTCCAAGGGGTAACATCCCCAACAGTTATTAATGGCGGTTAAGGTTTTAACCTGGAATGCCCGGGGCATGAACTCCCCTAACAAACGCCACCGTTTCTGGAAATACCTTCTGGATCACAATGTCCAGGTGGCGGCTCTTCAAGAAACACACCTCAAAAGATCCGAGGAAAATAGGTTGCATCATAAAGCCTTTCCCCTTATATTTTGATCTTCCCACTCTTCAAAACAGAACGGGGTGGCGCTGCTGTTTCACAAGGGGGTCCCGTTCCAAGCACAAGACACCAAAACGGACAAACATGGGAGGTTCATGATGGTTCGGGGTGATCTCAGGGGCCGCCAATGCACCTTTGCAGTCATCTATGCACCTAACACGGGCCAGCAGGATTTTGTTCTCTCCTTCCTTATGTCTTTGGAGAATTTTGCTCAGGGGGATATTTTGATGTTGGGGGACTTTAATCTTGTTTGGGATCAGATGTTGGACTCGTCACATTCACAGAGAGGTCTGAGTGGGGTTTTCGGTAAGGCACTTAAGTCACAGCTTCAGCTCATGGGGGTGGTGGACGTATGGAGAGAGGTCAATCCCACGGTCCGGGACTATTCTTTCTTCTCCCATTCCCATAGAACCTACTCCCGCATTGACCACATTTTCATGAGCCAATCCCTGCTCCCCTTGGTGCTGCAAACACACTTTCACCCGATTTGTCTGTCGGACCATGCCCCTTTGGAGATGGCGATCACCTGGCCAAATCCGCGCCCAAAACACGAGCGCTGGTACGTCCCCAACTTCCTCTGCAGGGATAGTCTTTTCCGCGATGATCTCCGCAAAACTATTAAGGACTTTTTTTGCCCAAAATGACCCGGAGGCTACTTCCCATGCAATCACCTGGTACGCTCTCAAAGCAGTAGTCCGGGGTAAATGCATCGAGATGGCCACCACCTTGCGTTCACAACAATGCACGGAACGCCTCCGACTAGAATGGGATTTAGTAGCCTCAGAACAGGCCCATAATGCCAGTCCCTCAGTTCCGGCAATGCGGAAAGTCACAGCTCTAAAGGGGAAACTTCAGGCCATCTACACCAACAGAGCGGAAAAAACCATCTTACGCCTACAGACCAGGAGGTATGAGGGGGGGAACAAGGTGGGGTCCCTACTAGCCCGTCAACTACGGGCTAAACAGGAAAGGGAATATATCAAACTTATTGTAGATAGGGATGGCGTTTCCCACACGACGGAGGAGGGGAAGGCACAGGCTTTTGAGAAATTTTACAGGACTCTTTACACCTCAGAGCTCCCTGGATCGCACGACCAAGAGGAGTATTTAGATTCCTTGGACCTCCCTCAAGTCACCGCTAGCTCCAATGACGACTTGGCACAACCCATAACCAGGGCGGAAGTGCAGAAGGCGATCGACTCACTTAAGCTCCAGAAAGCGCCAGGGCCGGACGGTTTTTCAGCTCATTTTTATCGCACTTTCGCACCGGAATTAGTCCCCTTTTTAACTCTTCTGTTCAATGTCATTGCCTCTACGCAACAAGTCACCCCCTCCATGAGTGAGGTAATCATGGCAGTGATCCCCAAGCCGGGCAAGGACCCCACGGCCTGCTCCTCTTATCGCCCGATAGCGCTCCTAAACCTCGATGCCAAAATATACTCAAAAATGTTGGCCTCCCGTCTCGAGTCAATCCTTCCTGGCCTTATAGACCCTGACCAATCGGGTTTTATTAAGGGTCGACAGACCCATGATAATCTCCGTCGCATTATCCATTTAATTGAAAAGGCCCAAAGGAAAAACATCCCAGCAGCGCTTCTCTCGCTAGACGCGGAGAAAGCTTTCGATCGCGTGGCGTGGCCTTTTCTGTTTAAAGTACTTCAGCGCTTTGGCTTCAATGAAGACTTTATAGGGATGATTCGAGCTAATTATCATTTTCCCAGCTTCCGGGTCCTGGTCAATGGCGTTGCTTCCCTTCCTTTCCACTTGGCTCGCAGGACGAGGCAAGGTTGCCCTCTATCCCCCCTCCTTTTTGCTCTGAGCATAGAACCCCTAGCCCATAGGCTTAGGAGGAATCCAGACATAAGAGGGATACGTTTTGGCACGGACGATGATAAGATTTCGCTATTTGCTGATGACGTGCTTCTCCCAGTCTCAGAACTCCGGATCTCCCTGCCGGCTATTCAAGACAAACTGGTGAGGTTCGAGCGGATTGCAGGATTTAAAATTAATTTATCTAAGTCCTTCCTACTGAATTTAACCCTCCCCAAAGAAGAATGGAGATGGGTACAAGAGATGTCGCCTTTTTGTTGCACCACTAAAGAGATCACCTACCTAGGGGTTAAGCTCACCCCTCGCATTCAAGACCTTTATAAAGCTAACTTCCCCCCCCTCCTCCGTCAGCTAAAAGCTGATCTCGGTAAATGGAGTGTAGCATACATTACCTGGCTGGGCAGGATTAATGCCATTAAAATGAATGCTCTCCCTCGTTTGCTCTACCTTTTTCAGGGGTTGCCTATCCCAGTGGAGAATGGTCTCTTCATGGTTACTAAATTTATCTGGCAAGGGAAAAGGGTGCGTCTGCCCTATGGCATGCTCATGAGACCGCGCAAAGAGGGGGGCCTGGCATTGCCGGACTTTCAGGCATATTATCGGGCGGCCCAACTGCGAGTAATCACGGAATGGTCATTGCGAGTCTCGGAGAAGCATTGGCTTCACATAGATAGACAGGTAACGGGGCATACCATCTGGGTTCTTTTATGGAAACCAAAGCAGGATAGACCACTCAACGCTTACATCAGTACACCCACTTCTACCACTTTAAGGGTTTGGGACGTCCTTACTAAACGGTTACACCTTACGACCTTCCCCTCCCCCTACACACCTATCCATTTTAATGCAGCGTTCCCCCCTGCACTTAAGGAGGGACCCTTTGAGGCCTGGAGGGTTGGTGGGTGCCATATGATTTCTCATCTATTTGACAACGGTGAACTCCTTACCTTCCAAGAATGCAAGTCACAATTCGAACTAACTGCCAAAGAAGAATACCATTACTTGCAGCTGAAACATTGGGTTCAGCAACCCCTGGTGCGGCTGGCCGCTACCAGGGCTCTGCTCCCCATTGAAAAATTCGCCCAGTCTGGGTCCACCTCCAAGGGATGTATTTCCTTCTTATACGCTCTTATACAGACCCTGAGCCCTGGACCGACCCCACGCTTTAAGCGCTTCTGGGACGCACTTTTGGACTCCCCTTGGAGGACAAACAATGGGAACATGTCAGTAGGGATATAGTGAAATACAATCACTCCATGTTCCTAAGGGGAGCGCACTACAAGCTTATGTACGATTGGTATCTCTACCCTCAGAAACTCCATAAGATCTTTCCCACCGCGTCGGACCGGTGCTGTCGGGGTTGGGGCATGCTAGGCGACTTCAGGCACATTTGGTGGGACTGTCCCTCCATTCAGCCTTTCTGGAAGGAAACCCTATCCCAAATTAAACTTATTCTAGGCTACCCGATTCCTAGCTCTCTGGAACACACGTTGTTGGGGTTGCGGGATCCTTCCTTGAAACGCCAAACACACGGTGATAGATCGGTCATGTGGCTTTGTCTGGGGGCGGCGAAGATGGCATTTGGTGCTGCTTGGAAAAAACAGGACGCACCATCTCTAACCCAATGGCATGCGAGGATGTGGAGGGCACTGGCATTGGAGCGCATGGCTGACATTATTGATGACGCCAGAAAAGGCTTCGATTATATTTGGTCTCCATTGGTGAGCTACCTTTCAGAGGGGCTCCCACTGATGGCCTGCGCCCCGCGCCTTAGGGCGCTCAACTTGTTCCATATCTAATCATTCTACAGCTACAGGGGCATTATGCAGTGCAAAAGCCACCGGAGTGGTACTCCCGGCCTCCCCATACTCCTGAACACGGTACTATGATTTGCACCATGACATCAAAGTTTTGTTCTTTTTTAATTATATGTAAGTTTCCTTTTCAGGTTACTCTCTTACGAGAGGTGACGGATGTTCCTAAGTAATAGACTGATTGCAACATGTAGTGATTGTGCAGATTTCAAAAGCTTATTCGCCACAGACCTAGTGAAGAAGCTGTAACCGACATGGGTGATCTGTAACTCTGGGCTGCTTTTTTTTCTTTTTTACTTGACTATTGTTGCATTTGTCATGCTTCTGTTACACTCTCTAAGAAAATTCTAATAAAAAGAATTTGAAATAAAAACTCTTTGTCCATGCAGTACTTAGTCGCCCAAAAAACTTACCTTTTTTCGGTCTAAACTTGCCCCATGAGCGCTACACAGGAGGGGAGGGGCGCTTGTAGTCACACTCTGAAAAATAATTAAGGGTATGGAAAAGCATGGTTATACATCGGGACACGCTGTTGTCTTAGAAAAGGTGTCGGGCAATGGTGGAGAAACTGTTCGCAATGATCCGGGGTGCGGCTATGCCGTACTCACTATTCCAAAGCTGCTCCCTCGCCCAGCGTATTGTGCCTGCCCGTGGCTCTGTAGGTGAACACGAGTGCTGAGACCGTCCTGGTTAAATGACAGGACGGCTCGCGTTCACTCCCATGTGTTAGCGGTGTGTAGACTGCTTACCAACCAAAATGGCTGCTGCGATTCGGCCACCTCTGGTACATTCTGGGAAGGGTCCAGACGTTACAAAATGCCTTGGTAGTGTGCGTATTGGCATAAGTAGATAGTCTTGTTATATCATTAAATGGAGTGTGGAGTCAGAAAGCGAGTAGACTATTTTGTTCAAAAATATGCCCGTATATCCTATCAACCTCAATTGGGTGCTCCAATTGACATTATGCTAGAAAAAGCCAAGCCTTTTAAAATAGACGTGTTCGCCATGAATAATTTCTATATGTATTTCTAAAAAACGTGCTAGGTTGATATGCCACCGTCATGGCTACCCATGATGACTAGAGATGCATGTGTTGCAGCCCAGTTTTAAAAAACTAGTACTTGGTTTAGGAATGGTTTGTGTTAAACCCAAATACAACTGCATACTGGCTTTTTTATAATAGCAATTGGACTGGGAAAACTGCTCACCCGTCACTTGGTTACAGGGATGTGGTTAGCGACAAGACTTACTCTTGTGTATGTTGATGTTTAAGATGTATTTCAGCGTGGTTAATGAAAGACCTAGGCTGAGTCTTAGTCCTTGTACAAAAAAGAGAGTTACAGAGGGTCTTAATTATTAGTAGAGTTAAGTTCTCCTTTCATTAGAAGTGGCTTTATGTTCATTGTTCACGTAAATTGGCTCCAAGGAATACCATCATTTAACTCCTTTGTGTGGGTACTCAATCGGAAAACCCACCGCTGTTCCTTTTCAAACAGCTGTGATTCATTGGGAATGTGTTCGATGACGGTCCACTGTAGGTCCTGCACTGTATGTTTTTCCATGTAATGCGCAGACATTTTGGTCATCGCCCTTGCACAACGTAGGTTGCTTCGGTGTTTACAGATGCGTGTTTTGACCATTCGCTTTGTCATGCCAATATAGTGTAATTGGAAAAGGCACGTTATCATATATGACGTTTTTGGCGTTGCAATTTGTGAAACGGCGTTGCTCCCAATTGGTGTTGTTGTTAAATGTTATCCTCTTGCATCTGGTGGTTAGGTTGCAAACACTACATGTCCCACACGGATGATGGCCAGATAGGGGGGATAGAAAGGTTTGCGCTGTTTCTTCTTCTCTGGTATTGTATGGTCTGGTGTGTACCAGCAGATCTCTCAAACTCCTTCCCCTTTTGTGTGAGAACATTGGTTTTGGGAAATTCAGTTCTCCAGAGTTCAACAGATGCCAGTGTTTGTTAATTATCTTGTTCACCTGGTTTCTGGCTGTATTGTATGTGGTTATATAGATTGGTCTGTCTTCTTTTGGTTTCTGTGGTTTTATCTCCAGCAAGGCTTCCCTGTTGTTGTTACCGGCCCGTTTCATTGCTTCGTGTGACAATTCAAGTATATTCTTGACAGGAGCAGATGATACAAAGAGTCAGGAAAGCTGTTGAGGATTCAGGTTCCTTTATTCACAGAAGATCCCAGCCATCCATAAGCAGGACTCCTTCCAACTGACTAGTACATTCAAGTAATCACATTCCGTCATCATAGAGACCTACAGCAAGTGACATCATAATGACCCCCACAGCTGTGCCTGCTCAAGGCACAGTTGTTATTACCAAAGAACCATACTTATGAGGAATACCACACACCTCCCTCCTCTGAAAACGAACAAAACAAAAGAATAATCATGAAGGGAACAGTACATATAAAAGATAACAACCTTAATGAAGAAACCACCCACCAAGGAATTCACAAATAATCATCCAAATGCTTAGGTTTTTTAACCAACCTGCCAGACTTCCTGGTGACAACAATGCCCTCTGCCTCAGAAGTGCCTTTGACATCACCACCAGCACTTTTACATACAACAATTCTGTTCATATTCCAAATGCAGTGATCTTGCATACGTACAGCATTGTTGAAGGTCTTGACAACAAGAATGGGTTTGGAATATTTCATAACACCACCCAATCCCGGTCGTTTAACCGCGACCAGATCCCCAACCTGTACCTTGAGTTTCTTCACAGAATGTTTATCATCAAAATATTTCTTCCTCTGCACAACCTTCTTCACTTCTCTCATGTGCCAATTGTCATTATCACATTCTTTCCCAACTTCTCCTTCAAATTCATTGACCCAAGGAGGTTCCACATACGTGTTTGCTAATCTACCTCTAAAGAGCTGAAAAGGCGTTTTTCCTGTGGTGCAATGTGGAGTGAATCTGTACATTTCGATCTGCTTGAACAATTCCTCTATCCAGTTAAGAAAATTAGATCTAGATAACGCAATAGTTTCCACAAGAACCCTGTTCAGCCTTTCCACCATTCCATTAGTCTCTGGATGATAGAGAGAACACTTCTTGTGGTTAATCGATATATCGGAAAGGAACTCACTCATCTCCTTAGCGACTAACTGCACACCATTGTCATTTAAAATGGTGTGAGGGTACCCTTCACAGCTGAAAAGAACATCCAAGAATTTGAACACATCTTTGCTCTCAGTGGAATTAGAAACACATACTTCAGGCCACCTAGAGAACATGTCAATGACCACAATAACAAATATCTGCACGCCTTCACCATGAATAGGTCCCAGGATGTCTAATGCAATGTCACATCAGGGACCCTCAGGTAATTTCCTGATCTCCATGGGTTGAACCCTAGTTTGTTTGGTCTTGTCACTGTGAGCACCCAACGTACATTCCCTGATCAGTCTCTCAATCATCTTATCCATTCTGGGCCACCAGTAGGAACAACAAAGCCTTTCTTTACATTTGGACATTCCCAGATGAGAACCATGAGCAAGTTCAACCAGCTCACCCCTTAGTTTCTCAGGAGGAATCAATTTTGTCCCCCTGAAAAGGAGACCCTTATTGACACTCAACTCATCTTTTACCTTCCAAAAGGACTCACATCCATTGGTACTGGTTTTCTTGGCATTCCAACCACACTCCACAAACGCATCACTTCTTTGAGAACATTATTAGAGGAAAGCGCATTGCGCCATGTATCTTCAGAAATAGTTTTGCAATCAACCAAGCACACAAAGTCAGCCTCCTAATCAGGACACTCATGATCATCAGACAAAACATCCTCAACAGAGACTAAGCTAGAGAGGGTGTCTGCAACAGTGCTCTTCACACCCGGAAGATATTCCAGGTGAAAGTTGTACTCTTGAAGTGCAATTATCCACTTGGTAATTCTACTTGAAACCTGATCCAAACCTTTCTTTGCAAAAACCTCAACAAAAGGTTTATGATCAGAACATACCACAAACTTCGAATCCCACAAGAACTTCTTAAGATTCCTGACAGCCCAATGCAGAGCCAAGGCCTCCCTCTCAATCACAGAGTACTGTGTTTCCGCATCTTTCAAACCACGGGAGATAAACATAATGGTATTAACACCGTTATCTCCCCTCTGTTGCAAAACATCACCAAGACCTTTGAGGCTGGCGTCAGTGGTGACAAAGGATTGTTTCTTGGGATCAAAACTTTTGAGTTTGGGCGCAGTACTCAGAAACTTTTTGAGATTAATGAATTCCTCCTCACACGCTCCATCCCAAGTAAAAGCAACACCTTTCCTCAACCAGCACCTCATATTGACACTCATGTCAGCAAAATGTTTGAGAGATTTCCCATAAAACTCCACCATGCCTAGAAATTTCATTAATTCCTCACGTGATGTTGGAGAGACCATTCTAGAAATAGTATCCACCAACTCAGCTTTGGAAAATACCCCATCACCAGATATGGTATGTCCCAAGTAATCAACCATCCTCTTGCCAAACGCATTTTTCCGCTTTTATGGTAAGATTAGCTTTGGTAAGCCTACCCAACACCTCTCTTAAACATCTCTCATGATCAGCCATACCCTTACCAAAACACAGACACCACGGATGCCTTTTAGAACTCTTTCCATTACCTTTTGAAAAATAGAAGCAGCGGAAACAAGACCAAAGGGAAGTCTGACAAATCTGAAGGTGCCAAAGGGAGTCACAAAAGCTGTCAAATCCCTTGACGACTCTTTCAAAATGATCTGGTGATACGCCGAGGTGAGATCAATGGTACTAAAAACAGTAGCACCACCCAGTAAAAGAACAAGCTCTGTAATGTTAGGCAGTGGATATCTATCAACAATAACAAACTTGTTGAGGTGTCTTAAATCAACACACAGGCGTAGGCTACCATTGGCCTTCCTGGCGGCTACTACAGCCGCAAGCCACTCAGTGCCCTCAACCTCCTCTATGATACCACCTTCCTTAAGTTTTTCAATCTCAACACACATCTCATCACGAACAGCAATAGGCACATTTCTCACTTTGCAGCATACAGGTTGTGCATGAGCTACTTATCATCTTTCATGTTCGTAATCCACCAGGCATCCCAATTCTTCCTTAAAAACTTGTGGGAACTCCTTTTTCATCCGCACAACCAAATCTGAATCATCCAACATACCAACAGGACACACCAAGTCTCTGTCCTTTAAGCAAATGGGGACAGGACCACTTGGATCCAAGATGACTCCCAAATCAACTTTATGTGACCAACTTATGACACTGTCACCTTTCTGAGACACGTAAATCTTTCCAGGAGTTAGCCTTTGTTTATACTCAATCACACCCTCAAAGAAGCCATGCAATTTGATGGGCTCTCCACCATAGGCACAAGGTTTGATGTCAGGTCAATTAAGTTTTACTTTGCCAAGGAGGGAATTCTGATAGAAACCGTTGGAGACAATAGTTATTTTTGCCCCAGAATCAAAAAGAACATTCTTGGTCTCACCATGAACAGTAATGCTATCTACATGTGAGCTTTTAACCAAAGTGTCCCAATGGACCTGTAAAATTATTTGACCACACACAAAATCGGTATGACCCTCATCTTGTACAGAATCAATCTCCACAGATACCTCTCTTTCACTTTAGGTTTTGCAAATTTAGCTTTGCAAGCAACTGCAAAGTGTCCTCTCTTTCTACACTTGGTGCAGAAGGTTTTGAGAGCTGGGCAGTTTTTGTCATTAGCCAAATGTCCAACTTTATCGCATCTGTAGCATCTTCTCACATTAGGAACACTCTTGAAGCTGTCATCTTCTTTTTTTTCTTACACGCTCTTTACTTTTCTCCTTGACAACATGATCATTAGCGACCTCTTTCTCATTTGATTTCCTAATAACCCCAGCACATTCCATGGAATGCTCCACTTCTTGGCAATGGCTAAGACTTTGTCTAAGGAAGGGTTATCTTTCAACCATAATTCATCACGTACCTTTTCAATAATGCAACCAACCATAAACTGGTCACGTATGCGCTCATCCACCAAGCCACCAAAATTACAAGATGACGCCAGCCTGTGAAGGTCAGTAACGTAAGTTTCAATGGATTCCCCTTCACCTTGGTGTCTTCTTGCAAAATGGTAAAGCTCCAAAATTGTGCTTACTTTTGGAAGATAATGTTTATCAAGATTAAGGATGCACAATTCATACTCATCCAAACCTTCAATGCCTGCTTGAGGTGGCATATGAAGGTGATCAAATACATCTTGACCCTCTGACCCTAGGCAGTGCATCAAGAGTGCTGTTTTATGCTCAGCACTTAACGTTGCATAACAAACCTTTGCGTATCTCTCAAAAACCTTTCTCCACTTCTTCCACTTAATGGGAGGTGTAACAGGAGTGGAGAGAAAGAATGGAGGTGCAGTGATGTTTTGCATGACTGTCATAAAATAAGCTTAACTCCTAATTATACCACAAAATATCTTAAAGACACCAATAAAGAGTACATGTATATAAACAAAATTGAGCAGATTAAAACAAAACTTAGGCTTTACAATGTTGTTAGTGTTCTTTGAATTTCCAATTTCAATAAAGAATGAGCAAAAGAGAAGAGAAAAAAAAACTTGAAACTTAGAATCACCATCAATCAGTAGGTGTCAGTAGAACACCACAAACTGAGGGGGATATTAGCAACAAATGGCGATATTTATCGCTAACCGCGTTTAGCGCGATATTTTTTATCGCCGTCGAACGCCGGAATCAATCGCCGTGTTGGCGGCGTATTAGCAACACGCCGCTAACAGGTGATAGCTTCCCTTTCCGGCGGAAATGGACGGCGATAGATTTAGCGTGACGGCGATAAAAAGCCTGACGCTAATGTAAAAAAAGTGCCGATGTGCCAATTAGCGACGGAATCTGATCGCTAATTGGCATCAGGCCTGCATTTCTCACGTTCGGCGTGAAAATGCACTACAAAAGGCCCTCCAAGCAGGACAAAAAAAAAAAAAAGGAAAAATAGCAGAGGAGCCAGGGATGAAGCTGGGACCAGTGCAGAGGCCACCAACAACCCCACAAATACCCAGGAGGACCAGCCAGAGCCCCATTTGAAGGCCAAGAGGAAGAGGAACCCCAAGTTCAGCCCGCAGGAAAACCAGGTCCTGATTGCGGAGGTGACTGAACACCAACAAGAACTGTTTGTCACCTCCACAGTGACATTGGCAAAAAAAAAGAAATTTGGCAGGACATTGTGGCCAAGGTGAATGCCGTTGGAGAGAGGAGGAGGACAGTGGACGACTGCAAGAAGCACTGGCATGATACTAAGCGCAAGACCAAGGAGAAACTAGCAGCCAACCTGAAAGCAGCAATGCAGACTGGAGGTGGGAGTCCAGCGCCACAGGAGGAGCTGGATGAGTTGGAGGAGCAGGTTTCCCGAGTCATCAGGGAGGAGACGGTGGTTGGAGTTGCGGGCCAGGACACTGCTGACAGTGACCAGACAGAACAACAACAGGGTGAGTAAGAGCCAGGGACTTGAGGGGACGGGGGCAGATGGGCCCAATGGCACTCGTGCACAATTAAATATCTCGCAGTGCATACACATAATTACTGTGGATCATGTCCTGGATGCTCTTGTACATGGTGGCACAGACGCATATCACCCTACTCTAACAATACATTGCAAGACACATATTGGCGAGCACACAGACTTTGAAATGTGCACAGAAAACTAAGCACAATATAGCCCAAGATCACCCTCAGACCACAAAATAAATGTCACAGGAAATGGCAAATTGGCACATTAACTTGAGATGCGGCAGGGTGGCAAAATGGCCCCCTAGCCTCATCACCACGCATATACAAATTGCCTGCACAAGTACGCATCTCTCTCTGTTGCAAAATTGATGATGCACTGTGAATCTGACTGATCATGTGCACGAGTAGGCATGCCACCACCAATGTTAGCACACCTGCAACATTGTGCATGTGTGTCTGAGTTGTGTTCAGGAATGTGCATGTGCAAATAGGTGGACTTTACTGCACATACACAACCTTGCACACAACTCAGACACACGTGCACAATGTTGCAGGTGTGCTGACATTGGTGGTGGCATGCCTACTCGTGCACATGATCAGTCACCTGCACAGTGCATCATCATTTTGGCGTCAGAGAGAGATGTGTCCTTGTGCAGACGATTGGTATATGTGTGCTGATGAGGCAAGGTGGAAATCATGACATCCTCACGCATCTCCAGGCAATGTGCACACTTGCCTGTTCATGAGATGCAGTCCTGTGTACACCAAGTGGGGAAGCATCTAGTGAGTCTGCATACCAGACACACATGCAATGTCACAACAAAGTGACCATGTAGGCCGCTGGATAAAAGATGCATATCCAAAAATGCACACAAACAGCAGACTTGACTCAAAGTGCGATGGAATACAATTTGCAGGGGGGGTATGCGTACAACACCACAGTACGTGGACAATGCAGATTAGGAATGTGTCACACAATTATGTACTGCATGCCTTGTATGTGTGACATACTCACAGAACCTAAATGTGCCTGTAAAGCAGTATGACAACCAAAGTATGACAACAAGCAAGGATAGCAAAGTTGAAACAATTAAAGAGAAAGTCAGAAATGTCACCCTCAACCCTTAGGTCAAATTGCACTCCTCCACCCCCAAGTCTACACATCTGCCATACAGAAAAAAGCATTCCACATCAGTCCTGATGTGAGTTGCCCATCACACCATCATGTGCAATTAAACTTAACTGTTTGGTAAGTCAACTGTGTCAGTGAACTATTTTGCAGTCCGGTAGTTATAACCCACACGCTAAGCCAGCCATTGATAACCAGAACCAGGACAGCATGTATCATCCATGTCAGCAGCTGCGTGGCACATACACAAACACACATCACCCTGCCATTTGCATCTCTTCTGAGGGTGGCGGTGATAAGGCCTGAGCACCATAAATAGGCATCATGAAATGCACATACATCAAATCAGACCACTTACACACCACACGTGGGGTCAACCTTGAGGGTAATGGGTGTTGACACTGTCAGTTAAGACAGCAGCAACAACAATAGAAACTCACTATGCACCATACTCACAATGGGTAAGCCAACAGGAGGGCAGTAATCAATGCATGCAAGATAAAAAATGATGGATGACATGCACACAAGAACAATGACAATAGACAAAGCTACCTGGATGCACGTGTGTACTACACAGTGCAGCACACGTTGAAACACCAAGTAGGCTCTCATTGCTAATGTGCACAAAGGGAGCCCTCCTCACACATAACTCATCTTGCACAAAACACATTCACATGTGCATTACCCTGCAAAGCTGCGTGTCCATGAGCCACACTGACAAGGCAAGTGACATTGCATGATGAATAGCATGCCTGCAGGCACAACATCTTAACATGGTGCTGGCCACCTCACTGAGGTGGCTGAGTGTGGACCACATCCTTAAAGGAGCAGGTCACAATCTGACACATCCTTGTGTACATCCAACCCCTGACGTAAACAAGACATTTGATGACAAACAATGCACAAGTCTCCCAACTCTGACCAAGAGCCATATTCCACCCAGCTTGCGACATCTCTGCATTGTAAATGCACAGAAGTGAAAGGCTCACTGCCTGAAAGGTATAACGTGCAGTAAAACTAAAGCTGCAGGTGCCACAATCACACAATGCAGTGCACACACAAACAAATCTTAGCTCATCAACATTGACTAATATGTGAAACAAACTGCATCACTCACACAAATGAACATAGGACACAACATGTGCCGTTTGTGGGTACAAATA
The DNA here is from genome assembly GCA_963921515.1 of Calotriton arnoldi. Taxonomy (NCBI): domain Eukaryota; kingdom Metazoa; phylum Chordata; class Amphibia; order Caudata; family Salamandridae; genus Calotriton; species Calotriton arnoldi. Next base: position 103,105 of record CAWUFW010019536.1, read on the forward strand.
CGACAAGCATCCTTTGTCATAGCTGTAAACTGTGAGATGACAATGTACAACAACAACATCACATTTGCTATGTCCTCAAAATAATCACTATCCCGCAACAAATAGGCATCTCCCAATAAACAGTCAGAATGTACACTGTCCTGCAGTCTGCTTGTAAACTCATACAATGCATGATCATACATGAAACACACTGTTAATATTTATCTCCCCTATCACATTGCAGAGGGAGAGACACCACCTCCCGGACAGCAGACTGGCCCAACCTTCACTGATGACGAGGACGATTACACCACCATTAATCAGGATGAACTGCAAATTCTGCTCAATTCACTCAGCAGCCCACCTCCAGGATCAGGGCAACCCAGCAGCATCGCGGCAACCCCACCCCCTGCACAAACCAACCAGCAGCAAGCCCCTCCCACCACATCTGGCTCCTAGGACCTCGAGGACCCACATCTGGCCTTCCAACGCCGTGTGCTAGAGGTCCAGTGGGAGATGGCTGATCAGGTGTGGGTGGGGTTTGAGATGCTGACGGTCAAACTTGATGCCATACGTGGGTATCTGAGTCCCATCCGGGACCACATACAGAAGCTCACGGACACCCACAGCCCGCTCGATGCTCTCCAACGGTCCATGGCTGACATTGCTGGAGTCATGATTCTGAGACAACACCAACTGTCTGGTCAGAGTGGCTCCAGCAATCTCAGCCAGGATTTGTCCAACATCAGTAAGATAATGGAGAGCATGGAGCGGATGCAGGCATGACAATTGGCTGCCAGGGCTGAACACCAGCGCGATGTTGCTGGAATCTATCATGCCCTACAGCTGCTCATCACTGCATTGCTGCCCCAAGGTCTGGTGTCAATGAATGCTGCTGCTGCTTCTACATCCTCAGCTCCACCCCCTGATGTGTCAGTGCCTCACAGTGCTGCACCCACTATACCACCACCCACATGTGAGGCACATGACACATCAGAGGACGAAGATGAGAATAATAGTGCATTATTGCAAAGGAGAAAGCGGTAGCATACATTGTCGCCAAAAGGCCTGTTTCTTCTTGGTTCTGGGCTTAGTATCATGCCACGGAAGATCATCTTCCACTGTCTTCCACTGTCCCCCGAAACTCACCTTGGACCTCCACATGGACTTCCAAATCATATTTGTCTTACCAATGACACTGCAATCAGCCTGCGGACTGAACTGTGCCTCTTCCCTTGGACCTGTTACCAACAAAGGACTCTGTCTGGCCCTCTAACGGGCATCCATGCAATGTGTGGTTGTATGGCCATGCACTGGTCCAGTCTTCATTCTGTTAATGTAGATTAGAATCTTGAACTCACACTGTTGTGTGTTGTCTATGAACAATCAAGTTTAGAAGTCTGTAAAAAGTGCATGGACAATGAATCCACCAGAAGGTACCCCAAGGGAAATACGAGCAATGTACATGTTTTACCTGACACAGATAGGCAGTGAGATGCCCGTGTATGTGTCAACTATCTGTGCCCTCATTGCAAAAGAAATACAATCTAGCTATATCACAACCTATACCCACGTCCAATACTTAATTTGGCATGTGTGCTAAAATGTCAGTTTGTAGCAGGCCACAAGTAGTGTCCCCCTTAACAATTGCAAACAATTTTCTCTTGGCATATCTACTCACACTGTACGTGGTGGACAAAGCCTGTTGTGATGGTGCGCATTGCATGTCACATCCCAAGATGGTGCACACCATATTCACATTGATGAAGACACGTATGGGCACATGTCTACCATACACATATGGAACCACAATGTCTGCCTCAGTGAAGTTGAGTTGCCAATAGGGACGCACACCAAAGTGCAAGGCGTCAGTCAGCCCCTTCCTGTAGACAAACAATGCACAACAAATTTTTACCCCTCTCATGCTGTGATCACTGTGAGCGTATTGGGCAATGTGTCTAGGGATGTGTGGTGCACTTCACTTAGTATATAGTCAGATGCAAGACCAACATTTCAAGGGGGGCATCACTATGAGACAATGCCAGAGGAACAGCTGGGACAAGTGGCTATGACACTGTCACTACAGGGAGCAATGCAACATTTACCCCCTTGTGTGCAGCAGAACAGTGTGCACGCAACAAAACGTTACCTGTGACAAAATCACATTTTGAAAAATTAAGTGAGTCACGAAAGGCATTGATGAGAAGTGAAGTCAGTATACCTAACTGTACTACTCATAAATGCCATTTGTGAATAACGTAAAATGTAAAGTCATTACTTACTCTCAGATTACTTATCTGAATCAGGATGACTGTTGTGCCATGTGCCGTACACAATGGACACACAAATTTACTAACTCATGCATGTGCCTGAGTTTGAGCGTCCATGCACAGGAACATATAATTCAGAGGAAGCTGACACACTGGCAATATGCAGAAAGTGTGCAAAGGTCTGTGCAATGTAGATGGACTCAGCGCCAGGAGCATCTGATATGCAGGTGTGTGACGGAATCTGTGTTACCCTGCGCATACATCCATCTCAATGATGGATAACATTAGCAAAATATATATACTCTCAATGTCATGTCCCTAAGTTGTGTTGTAAATGTGCAACAATGTGCTGTACAACTATGTGAGTCACACTTAAGATGTAGAACTTGACAAACAACAGTCCCTAGACTAGGCCATAAATACTACTTGCCACCCTGCCATCCATGCAAGTTCACTGTGCTCACATCTAAGGTATGCTGACACAATACATCATGCTAAGTAACATGTCATGACCAGACTTACACATTCCATGGATTGTCCAGTGATGGTATGAGTTGTATACAAGCCAATAAGCCACACTCCCCAACATCATCCCTGACAGAAGTGCAAGCAGAAATACACATTTTTACAATTTTATTTGAACAGTAAAAATAATTAACAACCCTAAACTAACACTGAACACTAGAACTACTACTAAAATCTAAACTAACTAGAAAAATCTTACTTACCTAAACTATCTACCCTAACTAATCCTAAACACTCAGCTACATATCGTAGACATCAACCCCCCTCCCACCCTCCCGGCACACCACAAGACAGGACAAAGACATCTAAGCTATACATAAACTAACTACACATGTAACCTACACAAATATATATTTTTTTGTATTTTTTTGTATTTTATTTTCCCAAAAATACATCAACCCCCCACCCACGGGAAAAGGAAACTTACCCCCAAATACGGCATCATAATAAATATCTAAAATCTACCTTAAAAGCTAACACTAACTATAACCTACGCTAAAACTACACTACCTAACAATTTAAAGAACTAACCTAACACTGCCTAATAACAGATCTTAAAACATTGGGGGAAGGGAGAAGAGGGGGATGGGGTCCAACATCTCCAGGCATCATGGCAGTCCAAAATGTTTTTTAAGGTCCGTTAAATGTCTGTTCATATCAGTCATTTCCCGCCTCATCTCTGCCAGGAACACATTGTTATCATGAATCACTCTCCTGCTCCTAACTGTAAATGGCACCACCTGATCGCCAGGTGCAGGTGGGACTGTCCCTTGGGGGGGTGTGGCCGTAGGGGGATGTGACACCTGTCCTGGCTGGGACCCACCACTGACACCAGAGGGGCCTGGGATGGGCTGTGTGCCAGTCGTGAAAATCTCTGGCACCGCCTTACATGTCCCTTTCTTCCGTTCCTCCTGGTGCCTCTTGACCATGTTGTGGTAACCCTTTGCCACCTTCTTTACATGCTTGAAGCGGTCCTTTCTCACCTAGAAGGCATGTTGTTCCGCTGGCGTCATGTTGTCTGTAAAATATCAACAATGGAAATTTTGAGTCCTTTAGACTATGTCAATGTTCTGCAATAACATCTGTAATACAAGATCACTTAAACATGGGAGCCTACACTCCAGCGTAACTATGTGAAGTCAGAGAGTGACCTGGACAACGAAATGTTGAAGCATGGATCAGTGACTACATGCTGGGGAGACTGACATGACAGTGCATGGCATGGTACATGCACTGTCACAACCAAATGGGACTGACAGTGTCAAACGATGGTGCCATGACATACCCGGACTGAGGGTGACATGTACAAGCAATCGGAGGAGGGAGGCATTATCCCTCCGTGTGTAGCACCACCCTCATCCTCTCCTGTGACACAGTGCTGCATGATATGTGCAATTCCCATGTGCAGGCCTGTGTGTCCCCCAGCAACTGTGTGCAGTTCAAGTTAGCGCCAACACAGGCACTCTTGCACAAGAGTGCCTGGGTGTCTGTGTGCTGGGGGCCTGGTAAATGTTTTGGAAGTTTACCCAACCTGCTCTGGAGCTATCCGGGGACAGCCCTACTCACACTTTCAACTATGCTGCATCATGCAGCACACATGTACACCCGTTGTATGGATGAACGCTGAGTTATACATGATGCACTGTCCCGCTCTCCAACACTACTACACAATATGTGAAGTGTTGCCGCAGAGAGGTGGAAACAGCGTTTCCTCCAAATTCTCAATCACTCATGTATGTCTTGTATCCGCTAAGCTCACTCCATAGTGAATCAATATAAGCATGCCTTTACAACACAAAAAGTCACGATGCATTCCCCATTGTACCGGCACCCTTCGGTCATGATGCTCATAGTGTTTTTAGCGGTAATGCTTTCTCACATATAGCGTTTGATAGCCCTGCATTGTAAGATAAATGGCACAGCAATGGAGCCAGAGCCAAACCATGCGTGGGAAATGCATGCACAGTAATGACAACACTTGGGACAGAGGAGTTCCCACACCTGGTCCAGAGTCAATCAGGGAATGGCCTCAAGGAGACAGCTTGTCGACACCATTGCAGGGGACACACATGCCAATGAGATTCATCGGGCCACTTTTGCTGTGTGTTTGGGGAACGTGCCATTGATATGCTTGGCTCAAAGATACACACTGCCACTTCTTTGAAGATGGCATGCAGCATACCTACAAATTCACAGTGCCAAACTGTGTCTGCGCACTTACAGACTGAAAAGCAATGCCTCCTTGTGCATCATCGGGCACACTTGCACAGTCATCTCATGCAAGGATGTAGATGCATTCCATGTCATCTGATAGTCATCAGCAACCCCACTTACATGTCTCCTCTCCTATCAGTGTCCTGTGCAATCCACAGGCATGTGCTGTGGTGACAGTACCCATAGACCTAGGGGCATATTGACAAGGAAGTGGCGGAGACAGGCATTAGCCTCCTTGGCTTAACGCCTCTCACCGCCAATTTGGAAATGCAAGTCTGCACCATATTACCAAGGATGTGGTGCAGAATTGCGTTCCCCCCGACGATGGCGGCAAGTCTCACGACTTAGCGGCTAGGCAGGCACACATGCACCAGAGTGCAAGCGTGTGTGTGTGCAGGGGAGGTTTTTTTCTGTACAGGAAGGTGCCCCTTCATGGCTATAACCAATCCTAGTATACCATGTTGTAACTTTCATGTGTGCTGAGTCGTGCAGCACACAGGAAAGATACCATTTTGATTATTGTAAAGTTTTTCTGTATGTACAGGAAGGGCCACCGTCCTGTACATATCCAAACCATGTCATTTTGCTTACTCAATGTGTGCTGCACAAGGCAGCTCACATGTAAAAAGAAAAAATGATGAGAAAAAAAAGATTCATCCTCATTTAGCCAGATTACGACCAGGATGTCACTGTTGTTAAATTGTGCGCTGCCATCTATCAACGCTACACTTGTACATAGGTGGCATCGTCAAATACAATGGGTGTTGCTGTGGAACGCCAACTGCAACACCCACTGCACGCCACTTTCACGCTAAACACAGCGTAAAAGTGTGCCTTATTACAAATGAAGCGTTATTACACGTGAAGTGGATTAACGCTGGCTCGCTCATGATGCTAGGCCCATTTGACAACACCACTTCAATGAAAGTGATGTTGTGTTGGCAATAGGGTCTCGATGATATGCATCTTACTTACTATGTGTATCACAGACTGGGGATGGGCAAGGTTACAACAGTGAGACTAACCCTGGGCGTAGTTCGCGTAGTCGCTCTACGCGAAGCTACGCGAAGACGTCGAAGCGCTACGCAAGCTTCGCATAGCTTCGCGAGCGTGCGTAGCTGCTTGGCGCGCCCGTTCGCGATGCGTTTTTCTTGCTCGGGAACGCGTCGTTCGTGTTCGGGACGCTGTTTACGTGCTCGGGGGCGCGAACTTACCCATGCGGTCGCCTATGGGCGCGGCCATTTTGATTTTCACTTGTCCCGCCCGTTCGCGATCCCTTATTTCCTGTTCCGGGTCGCGTATAGCGTGCTCGCGATGCGCATTCCATGTTCGGGAACGCGTTGTACGTGTTCGCGACGTTTTGTGCGTGCTCGGGGAGAAATATCGCGCAAACTTACCCATGCGGTCGCGATGGGCGCGGCCATCTTGTTTTACCACTCTATGCTATGGTTCTGGGCCTGCTTTTCTATCCTCCCTCAATCTTTGCAATCCTTAGTTTTTTACACTGTTTTTCAATTTTTCTTTATTTCTTACCTATCTCTCTCTCTGCCTAAGTCTATATTTTGCATTTTTTTCTACTTTTTACTGTGTTTTTTTTACTTTCCAACTGTTTTATATAACTTTCTTCTTTAAGCTCCTACTTCTTCCCCTAACTTTATTTTTCCCTTCTAACTTTTCTTTTTCACCTCCTCCCACCCCAGAACCATGGCGAAGGGTAGCAGCAGCGGGTCAAAGAAGGGCAAGGGGCGTGCGCCCAATCGCCGCCTGCCTTGCGGCAGACTGCGCCCCGCAGGGGTGCAAGCCCGCCAGCTGTTTACGGAGGAGGAGGTGGCCGCCCTTGTTTTTTTTATTCAGCGCCACCTCCCCTTGACCTTGGCAGCAGGCGGCAGGCCAGGCTCCGGTTACCCGACCCAGGAGCGTCACCGTCGGTGGGCGAAGGTGCGTCGGGCAGTGTTTCGCTGCTCCGCGGTCCGGCGCACACATAACCAGCTGGCCCACCGGTGGTCAGACATTCTTGACCGGGAGCAGGACCTGTTGGACCTGCTAGGTGTCGAGGTCGTGGGGCTTGGTGAGTAGCCAATATATATAGTAGTATAAGTATTGTGATTTGTGTATACATTTTTTACAAATAATAACAAGAATAATGCTGCTTACATTGCAGGTAAATTACGTTTCAAAATCTTCTGTGATTGTAGGACACAGGTGCTGGGCGGTACTCTTACTTTTTTGCAACTTTGCGCTCGCTTGTCATTATTATGTAAGAGTTTACTTTAGAGAACTTCAGTTAGGTAATGCTATTGCTAGAGAGACTGTAGTCTTTCCTTTGTCCTCCTGTCAAATAGTGGTGGATGGATTTGATACTAGGTTTAGTTACTATTAGTTGATAATTTTTGAGCGGTCTGCGTGACGCATCCTCTGTCACTGAGTGCTGCTTACCCCAGTCCTTTTGTAGTTTGTTTAGTGAGTGGTACTGGTAAGCTTAGCTTAGCAGTGTCAGTCAGCTGCAGAACATCAGACGCAACCAACCAACAATTTGATGTATGCATTATGCACTGACTTTATGCATGTGTCCTCCTTCTCACCTATGCATTTTTGATGGAAATAAAAAATTGAAATGCATGCTTAATGAACAATTGGCCCGCCTGGAATAGGTGGGCTAGGTCAGGTGGTACTTAGGCTTAGTTAGTGTTCTGGATTTTATTTGAAACAATCAGAATGGAACACTGAATTAGTGTTCCCCAATAAGTAGACTGTCCGTGAATTCCGCAAGCCAGTAGGCGATCGGATTAGATAGGTCAATTTTATAGCAATTTTTGTTTCCTAAAACGTTTTTTGAGCGTTTTTTTTAAGATAATTTATTTGTTTCACAGCAATCATTAATGTTTGTGTCTTTCTTTTTCTTTATTATATCTTACATGATCACTGATCTGCAGCACCCAGGGGCAAGAAGACGGGGTCCGAGTCGGCGGGACAACCACCAGAGGACCGCTCCTCTACCGAGGGCCCTGCTGCTGGTCCCAGTAAGTCCTCCAGTGGTTATATTAACAATTATATTGCCCTAACTTTTACTGGACCTTATTTATTCTGAACTATTAATTCTGGCTCCACTCCCTAATTATCTTTTTTACAAAAGATTCTTTGATCAGTTGATCTTGACTTGACTATCTGTTTCTAAATTCTGGTTATCCCTGCCTCTAAGTTCTAACTGCCTCTGCTATGAATGTCTGTACTCTGTACTACTAATATTAGTCTGTCGCTAAGCTTTCCCAGTTTGCATTGCCACTCTTTATTGTACGGTTTTGAATAAAACTCAGATTGACCAATACTAATAGCTCTAGCCACTGAGTCCAGTCCTTTCGGTTGTCCTCTTCTAGGCTTCTTAATCTTGAGGCTTTGACAATTACCACAAACAAAATGCACAACCAGATATTTGACTATTTTTGATAGGAATAGGATATAGTACATACTACTTGTATTCTGCACAGCCCCATGCAGAACTATGCACAATGAAAGAGGATGTTGGTGATGAGAGTTTGGAACTTGGACGTTCCTCACACCTCAGTCAGAAGTGAACCCACAATCCCCTGAACGACTAGCTAGTGTCTCATTAGGTCCCCGAACCCCCACCCGAAGATACCCAATGATTATGATTCCACAACCCAGAACATAACACACTTTCGCTCACTCACTCGTGTAAGTCCACCACCACCACCACACCAAATACCACATAGTCTATGTGTAAGTTCAAAAGGTTTATTTTCAAATGACAACTTCTGTAGGTTGTTCTATAAAATTCAGTGTACTCCAGCCAGCTCCAACAGCAAAATGCATAAGATTAAAACAATAAAAATTGTTGCAACAAGTGCATGCTGATATAGACAAAAGATCTGTGTGAATTCTGGGCGACTCCTCACCGTAGAACGTAGAATTACTGGTTACATGCATCATTCATAAGCTCTGCAAATCTCTGGTTCGTACTCGTAGAAGGGAATCCTCTGCCTGAGAAAAATGGTGCGTGTTAAATTTAATGCAAGCATTTGTCAGTCCTGCCAAAAAACTGTAACATGTTACCTATGGCTAAGTAATACGGACTAACGGAACTCCATAACAAAGTGGCTTGTTTTCCGACCTCTTGTACGCAACGCTCAGACAGTAGCTGTATGTGCTCATGTGGGCTCAAAAAGGCGTCTTACTGTTACTGCACAACAAGCTGCGAGGTAACATGCGCAAAAGACATGAAGCGAAAAATGGTTGCATGGCTCAGGCTAACTTTGCAAAGAGTAGAGTATAGTATAATAATGACCTTAGGGACCATAATAACACTATTAGTGTCTGTCTACTGACTGTACTCTAGTACCCGATTTGGACTATTGAATGTGATTTATAATAATAAATATGTATTAACCTTTTTTCAATCTTGCTAGTGAAAAATAATAAATAGGGGGAGGTGTACAGGCATCTAAAAATGTGTCATGTTTTTGCTAGGCGTACTACCGACCAACAGTGCCGGTGGGGCCAGCGGCGATGGCGTTGCGGCCATTCCGGAGGGGGCAGGAGATACAGGGGGTGAGCCAGCAGCAGTGGCGGGCGGTGGTAAGTTATATTCATGACTTATTGACATTGCACTAGCTGGAAGGGTGTGTGGAGTGGACTTCACTCACTGTACTGTTGTTGAGACTTATTAGGTATGAAGTTGTAGTGAACATTATACAACGGTTAATAAAGAAGACACCCTTTACTTAGCAGCATGAGCAATGCAGTACCAATAGCATTACCAGCGTGACTTCATTAACCAATGGCCTCTTATATCTGACTCCAACTCAGCTGTGAAAGTTTTATGGAGGAGACTAAAAGTCAGATCAGATGACCTTGATGGATGTGTTGAACAAAAAGGGAAAGAAGGGTGGAAGGAGGAAGGGCGGGCGAGATTTAATATGATGACTGGCAGAGAAGGATACGTTGGAAGCATGGATAGGTGGCTGATAGGAATCAGATGCATGTGTTGTTGAAGGATGGGTGGAAGGTGAAAGAAGAATGGATGCCTGCCTGGGTGGGCGACACAGTATGGGTGGATACCGTGGATAGCAAGAATCATCAGCGGTGTTTGGGTGAAACTCAAAGCCAAGGCAAGCAACGGAGTGAGTGGACGCATGCGTTGTTGTTGGTGAAACAAAGTAAGGTTTGTGGAGAGATTAAGAAGAATGATTGACATTTACTTAGAATGGATGGATGCCTGTATGTATTCATCATAGACAGCATAGGTGGAGACTGTCACGGGATGCTCAGTTTTAGGGAATGTTAAAGAAACCGCGCCAGCGTACCAAAGCCGATGTGGGGAGGGGCAGGGTGGGGGTAGTAGTAAACAATGTATTACGCGGGCAAATACAGGTAACTTTACTGTAACATACAAATAAATAAAGTGAATTTCATTGTGCGCACTGCACCGCCAAATGGGATGCAGTGTGCGCAACAAAATTAGTTTCATTTATTTATATGTTTACTTACCTGTAATTGGCCGTAATCCATAGTTTACTACCCCCATCCTGCCCCTACCCACGCCACCGCCCGGCCAAACTCCCCGAGTCCCACCAACGACCGCTACTGACCTTATGTCGTTGTCCCATATAAAAGCAACGATCATTGGATCAGATATATAATCTGCCTTTTTGTAGTAGCCAAGGCACTGTGAAATTGAGCAATTGCCCTCCATGTAACAGAGAGTATGGCCAGTGCCACCCGTAATAGAAAAATACGAGCTTCCCCACCTGCAAACAGTAGTAAATCAAACTAATGTTACTCTGCGTCATGACTCGTATGTTTGTCTTGGCTTCAAGCATAGATGACCGAGCTGGCAATGCCGGCTACAACCAGGTTATGTCATTTCCCTAAACTAGAGATAAGAAGAACACTGGTGTACTGTGTACTGCTTGGAGTCCATAGTGCTAGTATAATGCCTGAAACTCCCACAAATGTTAGAGGCCGAGGAAGTGGGAGGATAGATAGATTATTACCACAAATGTTATGTACTGTGCTTCTTGCTAGTGCTACTGTGCCATTATGTGTTGAATTAATTTTGTGTTACTGTTTATGTAAGAGTACTGGTTACAACAATATTTTCTTTCTTTCTTTTCCCAAGACAAACCATCGCGGAAGGAGTTGGCAGTCAGGGCCCGGCGCCGGAAACTGGAGGCCATATGCCGGGAGTACCGGAGGCTGGTGGCTCTGGCGGAGGAGGAGGAGGAGGCGGCAGCAGCTGCAGCCTCGTCCGATGCCCCGGGCCCCAGCCAGGCCCCAACTCCAGCGGTACGGCGCCGCGGTCTGATAGCCAGCCGCCGCAAATCATTAACAGCCAGCACTGCTGCTGTCCCCCATTGTGGATGCCACTGCAGGGCATTCCGCAAGAAGATTCTCCTCCGGATGGCACGGCAAGAGGAGCAAATGGAGGAGCGGGTGAAACTCCTGGTGGACAAACACCTTAAAGCCCGCCGATTATAACATCGAGGACCCTGTTGCTTTGCCCCTTTTTATTCCTTGTTTTGGTGGGTGGGAATTGGGCGTTGGGGTTTCGGGACATTCTTTGGACTTTTTTCGTTTTGGACATTGGTTGGGGTTAGGGAGAGGGGTGGGTCAGGTGTGGGATAGTTTATTTTTGTTAGGGTAATAAATTATATTTATACTTAAACATACAATGTTAATGTTTTGTGGGGGGTTACTGTTTTACGAATTAACGTCACATTGGTTTGCTTGCTGCTGCAGGGCCGCAGCCAGTGTTTGATTTAAATAATCTGCCGATGATGTATAACAAACAGATAGATGCGGTACCCCTCACCGAGTTATTTGTCCTACTAGTATTCTACCTCCCACCAAACTTATCTTACCTGTGATTGATGATGACTACGTTCGGCACAGCGATGGCTGCATGGTTTCCATAGAGAATGTAGAAGATGCCATGGTTGTGGTGGTAGTACTAGAGTAGACACTGGCAGTAGCATTTGCTAAAAAAATTTAAAAAAGAGACAGTCACTTGCCTGAGAAAAACTGTGGGAGGAGTAGTCGAACGAAGTGAAATACAGTACAGAAGACGACTGCCAAACAAACAATATTGCAGTTGCAACTGCTAAAGTCAAATTAAACATAATGGTGGCGGGGACAGCCTAGTACAAGAAGTTATAAACTGCAGTTGTGCTGTCGAGTGAGTCACTTAACTTAACACAATCGTAATTCGTAACCTTTACTGCTGTGTGGTAGGAGTTTGATGATTAATGCAATCAATGACGGCAATTAATTATGATGTACTACTATTAGCCGTTGACGGCTTGCACAATGACAATGCACATAGACTGAGCATGGGTGGCCAAGCAGAAGAAGCTCCTCGCCCTGCCTTGCAATTGAATTAGTGTTGCTTTCACCACATCTGCCCCAGCAAGCGTGTGATCAATTGGTGTACATTTTATGTAGTCACATCACACCTCAATATAAATCACAGCCCGGGGGAAGAGGGTTAGGGTTTGATGAATGGATGGGAAGGGGGTTTGGGGAAAGGTTTGAAAATGAAAAACAGTATGCATGGACAACAAAAGCAAAGCGCAATCTTGGCAGACGACCATGATCTTATCCAAAAAATCAATAAAGCGAGAAAAGGGAAATGCATGCGTTAATGATGAAGATTAGATAACTTGATGGTTAATGAGTAGTACATAATAACTCCTACTAGACAATTAGACAGTACAGGGCACCAGTATATTCTATTTCTATGCAATTTGCCTTGCCTGTAATATGCCCTCAGAGACCCAAATTCCATGTTGTACTGGGCTTACTTGTAAAGATAGCAAAGACAATTAACAAACATTTGTAGGGATCAATTAGCAAACAAACACACAACACACAGTCCTAATGATTGCAGAGAAAAAAGGAATCAAATTAATTAAAAGATGAATGATGAATGATACTAAAGTTACTGTATTATCATGCTAAAATTGTGGAGTTGAATCTCGTCCTTCCTCTTGGTCCTATCTTCCATGGACGCTCCGCACATCAATCTTGGTGGCCTTCCTGATGCCGATTGGTAAGGTAAATGTGAGTTGTGTCTCCCAGTATAGCAAGCACAGGGTAAAGGCCGGCCTGTAACGTCTAGATGGAAAAACAAAAGGGGTATTGAGAAATCAATGAATAAAAAAAAAAAAAAAACATCAGTTACGGTGGAGTCCAAGAAGAGAAGAGAGAACACTTTCAGAGTGAGGCGGCTTGGATATATCGTGTAGATTCTGTTTACAGCATTAAGCTACAACAACAACAGGACAGAACAGGCCCACCACAGCACCAGCCCGGCCGTGACCCAACCTCCATTTACCTTAATTTTTGACATAGCCAGACAAAAGGCATACACAGCAACTTAGCATTTTCCTAATTAACTGACAAAATCAATGCTCCGCTGTCAGTCATCACTACACTCGTGACTCGACTAGACCACTACATGGACATGTAGGTCTGCTGTGTTTACTACTTTCTTGTTGAATTGTTGTGTTTATGTTTACCTTATGCCACTTCATGAAATGCAATTAGTCCTTGAATCATCTCCGATCCAACTGAATGACTGCGCGCGAAAAGATAGTATGGTCATCATCATGGTGTGGTACGTGTTGTCCAACTACAACTCAGTCTGTATTGTTGACTCCGATTAAGTCCATATTCCATATTAAAAAATTGCAACAGATATTGGCCTGCACCTGCAGTAGTAGGAGTACAATTTGGTTATTAAACAACAAGAAAGGAAACATTGACTGTCACTTATTTACTTGAGTCACTTTGTAGATTAACTAGTAGAGTAGAGTTCGACTTCATGCACAACATCAACAACAAACAACAGCAATCGCTCAGAGTCTGCAAACATCCAATGCATTCCATCATTACCTGTCTTGCTCTTCTCTTTGGCTGTCAGATCATCAGATGCCTAGTGATGACATTTTTTTTTGTTTTTGCGGGGCAGTGGCCTCATCATTATTACTCCAGTCCACATTCATTTTGAGTGTTAGGCGCTGTTTCGGTTTTCGTCGTATTCATCTGTGGCACCTTTGTCACAGTTTAAGTTGCTTCCCATGGTCAGCAGCACTGTGATGATGGTCCGCGGCCTGTGTAGTGCTCATTGCTGGTCATTTGAGTTTGCACAAATGTCAGCAAGTTTCTTCGAAGAGTCTATTGTCTTTCTCTGCCAAGTACCTTCTGTCCTGACAGTGAGGACCTTTGGATGCCTGCTGAGGCTGTAGCCTTCGGACACTGATGAGTTTCAGCTTGAAAACAAAACGGAGGATAGCTATAGTAGTCACGTTTCACTTCTAATGGAGGCGGGACTGGTAAAGGCAACATTTATTGTACTAATGTCTGGCTTGATGGAAATGTACTCGTGCGAGACAGGAAGATGAAGCAGGACTCTGAAGAGTGGACAGTTAAATGCACAGACGTGCAACTCCAATAGGGAAATAAAAAGAAGACGGTGGTGATGGTTTTGTTGTGATTTGATTTGAACCAGAAAGACAGATACACAGACACATAAAGGAAGGAAGAAAGCAACAATTTGAAAGCCTAGTTGTCAGGGAAGAGGAGCTCGTCCTCAAACTCTGGTGGTTCGGACAGAAGTAGGTCCTGTAACGCACTATTTACGTCATCCAAGTCGCTCTGCTCTTCCTGCTGTGATTCACGTATTTTGTAATCCGGTGGTATAAAGTGCTGATTCATTTTGATCATGGTTAACCTCTCCACGCTTTGGGCCGAGAGACTGGTCCTTTTCGAAGTTACAATGGCACCAGCAGCACTGAAAACACGCTCAGAAGAGACACTTGCGACAGGGGAAGCGAGATACTTTATCGCCAGCCTGCTGAGCACTGTCCATTGGCTTCTTTTCCCATACCAATACACCAATGGGTTTCCATCCATGAAGACCTCTGTTGGGTCATCCAGATAGGCCTGGACCATCCGCTCAATGTTAAGGGGTGCTCGGATGTGCTCGGCCGGTTTTGCCTTTGCATCAGCACTGGACTTACCATACCCCTGCTGTAGAAACCAATCAGTTGCACATTGTGCTGCGGACGATCCTGTTCTTGATGTTATTGTTGGTGTAGGTGACTGCTGGGAGGCAAATGCACTGCCCTCAGGCTCCGAAGTATAACTTGACTCTGGATGCCCTGTAGTACTGGTTATGGCCTGTGGTGGGGGGCCTGTAATTAACAGCCGTTCACTTTCGAAAATAGTTGCTTCCTTAGCTATCAAAGTTTTGTAGTTGGCAACATCCACTTCCGAAAAAGGAATTACTGCCTTGCTGTTCAGAAATACTTTGTACCGTGGATCCAAAATTGTGGCACTAATGTAATGTGGTTGTGACAAAATTTTATTTTTAATCCTTGTATTTTCCGATAAGCGAGCGGCTAAGGTCTCCGCCAAATGATATGCGTCTTGTTTGTCATCCACACCTGTGTACGTTTCAGACACATCCTTCAGCTGTTGCTCTAGCATGTGCAACAATGGGATAGCTTGGCCCATAGTACAGTCCTCCCTGCTGACTTCACGTGTGAAGATCTCAAAAGGAAGTAGCATCTCAGTCAGGCATTTAATGAGGTCCCATTGAGCCATCTCAACGGTCATGCCTCTCACAGTAGGTTCCCCTATTCTTTGCATGACATAAGCATTGAGTGGTATGTACAGTTCAAACAGACGATCAAGCATATAATAAGTTGAGTTCCAACGTGTTGGCACCTCCTGGATGAGCGCTTTGACTGGCAGTTTATGCTCACGTTGAATGACCCTCAGCTGCTTCCGGGCTTTAAAAGAATGGCTGAAATGTGTGCATATTCTTCTGCAGGTGACCAGTAAGTTGCTGACTTTTGATTCATTTTTCAAAAAGTCTTGAACAACAATGTTAATGCAGTGTGCCAAACACGGGACCCTGAAATAGCCACCATTGCGCATGGCCAAAACTACATTACTGCCGTTGTCCGTGGCAACAAAACCAATCGTAAGCCCTCTTGGGCGCAGCCACTCAAAGACCTTGGTGTTAAACTCTTCCAAAATGTTTGCAGCAGTATGAGATTTCTCCATGGCAAACATGGCTACAGTTGCATGTTTGCGAGTGGCATGAAAAATCTCTGCAGTATCAACACCAGCAGATAGCTGTTCTCTAACACCCACAAAACTGATCCAGTGTGCAGTGATGCACATGTAATCTGTGGCTTGGCAACTGGTCCACATGTCTGTAGTCAGGTGGATACTGTGAACAGCACTCTGCTTCAAGGCCTTTCCTAGCAATTCCAGCACGTCGTGATGTAGTGCTGGAACTGCAACTCTGGCAAAATAGTAGCGGCTGGGAACATGCCATTTTGGGCAGATGGTTGACACAAATTCCACAAAACCCAACCCTTCAACAAAAGAAAAAGGGAGAAGGTCCAGTGCTAACATTTTAGCCAGCTTCGCATTGTACAAACGTGCTATTGGGTGGTTGCGTTCGTACTGCCCCTCACCCCCAAACATGCTGATAATGGTAGGCTGCATGGTTTTCCTTTCTCTTAGGCTCAACGCACTTTTTGGTAGTGCGGACCTGGTACTTCTTGGTGTCTCCGGCTGACTCTTACTCTTGTGCCACTGAGATGTTGCTGAAGATGTGTGCAACGTTAAGACTGCACTGCTGGGGTCAGGGACACCTTGTGTACCACTAGTGAGAATGTCTCCCTGTCCTTCCTCTTCCACCGTGATCGGATCTTCTTCTACTCCTTTATCCCCACCAACACCAGTGGTTGCCGTTTTTTTCTGTCGCGAAGGTGGTCCTCCCAGCTGATCAAGTGGTGTTTTTTCAGATGGGTCATTTGGCCTCCGGTACCATAGTTTGTACCAAGCTTACCACGACTAACAGAGGTATTACAAATGGAGCATATAGCAATGTTCTCCTCCTTTTCGCTAACCGTAAAGAAGTCCCAAACTGGGGAGCTTAACTTTGGCCTCCTGCTGGAGGTGCCACTTCCAATGCCGGATGATCTGTAGGGTGTGTGTTGAATTTGACTCTGTGCTGCTGTACCACTACCTACTCCTACAGAGGTGGTGGTTGTGCTGGATGTAGGTCGCTGCCGGGCCTTTGCTAATGCAAATATGGAAGCTGTAGGTCGTGTTGGTGTTACCTGTGGAGGTATGCGTGCTACATCCCTCGCAGCGATTTTGGATAGAGTAAGAATGTTGGTCTCCATCTCCTCGGGGCCGGGAGTGATGTTCATGATGACTGGCTCGTCGTCATCATCATCATCATCTTGCTGTTCTACATCGACCTCCATAAGTGTAAGGCTTTCTGGAACCTTCCTTTTCCCTAGCTTGGTCTTGGAACGTGGCTCCCTCTCAGACTCAGTTTGAGGCTTCCAAGTGGCATCTAGATCATCAGAAGGGGGCTTGGCGAAGAACTCGATGGACTACCCCTCCTTTTCCTTGCTGGGGATTTGGAAGACAATGGATCTTCTGAATGAGTGGCTTCTTCTTCTACCTCTGCATGAGGCTCAATTTCCTGAACTGCCCCTACTTCAGGAGGAACAACAACTACTATTGCGGGCGGTGGTTGCGGCTGTTGTTGTTGACCACTTATCTGCTGTGTTTCCTCCTGCGTTGATTGGGTACTACTTTGAGATAGCGATAAGTTTATCTCCGGCTCAGCATCACTGCTTTCCACCATTAGGCTGGCTACCTCTTCTCCACTCATGTGCTTGGCCCTGGGTTGGTGGGTTGGGTCCACTGATGCGGATGTGCTGCCCCCAGCTTGCCCCCCGGACACCGCTGCTGCAGGCGCAATTTTTTTTTCCCAAAAAAGGTACTGGCCGGCACACCAGACTTCAGTGTCACTTGCTTCTTCTGTTCCTTCTTCTTCTCAATAGCAACTTTCTTGGTACTGGAGGACCTGGTACCTGCTTTCTTTGGGCCCATCTTCTTCAGATGTCAGCAGCACTCAGTTGCAGAGATGTCTGGTCAGTCAGGTCACACGTCACGTTGTGTGTCCAGCAGCAGGATGTCTGTCTGGAAGTGCAACAGGCAATGTTGAGAGACACACCTCCTCCTCAGTCTTTGTGCACCTAAAAGCAAAAAAGGCAGAACATCAGTCAAACATAGCACAAATCAAACAAATAGAATATAGAACTTAGTGTGTGGTGGCCTCAATTATTAAATTTCAGAAACTCTTCCAACAACAACACACAGTGTAGCCATTTGTGAGACGTTGACAACAAGGCCAGGGCTTTCCTGGCTACTGTACACTCTGGAAGAATAAGAATATTAAAGAACTAAAACTAAAATGTACTGGAGCATGTTTGGCCTAAATTTGTGCATCACGTCACGTGTGATGTATTATATAGCAGCATCAGGGAGCTGCAGCTGGCAATGGGGATGGATTTGGCAGCAGTAAAACAAGAGGAAAAATGGAAAGACACGCAGGCCTATTTGGCAAAAACAGCACACTAATAACTACCACAACAAAATGGCCCCCAGAAACATGGTGACTCACAGGCACAAGGCACGGCAAACAATGAACTCAAGCAGGCCTATATATGGGCAGACAAAGGATGCCTTATAAAACACACACCGCTTTCATGCAAAAACAAAAATCCACATGGCTAAAAACACTTTGGAAAGTTAGACAACCACTACAACAACACTATTATAATGACAGTACACACGCAAAAAATGCATTTATTTACCACACCCAATAAGTGAAATAGTCAGACCCTCCAAAAAAAGCCAGATTTCGGAATTCAATTTAATCTATTCAATGCCATCTAGGGCCTAAATGATGCCAAAGTTACACAGACTACACAGAAACAGTTTTATGCACCCATGGTGACTACCTCTGGGCCTACTGGCATACTGGGCCGCAAGCTTGGAGGCCTATGGCAAAAGCACAGTGGCTGGTTTAACAAAATGGCCGCCGCCCACATGTCCAGGCCACCCAAAATAACAAAAAGTGAAGACAAAGGACAGGACCAGGCAGTTGGAGACTGTGGGAAACTTGCTACCTCTTGGAAAAAATTGTAAAACAAAGAAAAAATGACTCCTTGATCACCAAACTACATCTAAATGACAACCTGAGGAGTTTTTTGTGCAAAATGAACTAAATCAACATTTTCGAGAAGGTTTACTGATGCTCGAGAGATATTGTTCGCCAGATTGTAAATCCTGCGTGTTCGGCATCGCGATCGTCACAAATTGTCGTTATCGCGCGCGCGAAAACGTACATTGAGCGCGCGAAGAAGTTAAAAAGTGTAAGTCCGCGTTGTCGCGCAGTGCGGACTTGCCCAAAGTCCGCGAGCTGAAGGCCCAGGGTTACCTACTGGCTGAAAAGGCCTATTTATTTAACAAACACCACAAAAAAGAAAATACGCTCCAAAAACCACTTTTACAAATTAAAAACAATGCCATCCATGGCCTCAATTATGTTACAATTCAACAGACAACAAAAAACAGTTTTTATGCACCCATGAGGATGACTACCGCCGGGCCTACTGCCACACTAGGCCGCAAGCTTTGAGGCCTATGGCAAAAGCACAGTGGCTGTTCACACAAAATGGCCGCCAACAACAACAAGAAAAGGAAGACAAGACAGACAATGCAGGCCTAAGGCAAAAGCACAATGCCTGGCTTCACAAAATGGCTGCCACCCACATGGCCAGGCCACCCAAAATAACAAAAAGTGAAGACAAAGGACAGGACCAGGCAGTTGGAGACTGTGGGAAACTTGCTACCTCTTGGAAAAAATTGTAAAACAAAGAAAAAATGACTCCTTGATCGCCAAACTACATCTAAATGACAACCTGAGGAGTTTTTTGTGCAAAATGAACTAAATCAACAGTTTCGAGAAGGTTTAATGATGCTCGAGAGATATTGTTCGCCAGATTGTAAATCCTGCGTGTTCGGCATCGCGATCGTCACAAATTGTCGTTATCGCGCGCGCGAAAACGTACATTGAGCGCGCGAAGAAGTTAAAAAGTGTAAGTCCGCGTTGTCGCGCAGTGCGGACTTGCACAAAGTCCGCGAGCTGAAGGCCCAGGGTTACCTACTGGCTGAAAAGGCCTATTTATTTAACAAACACCACAAAAAATAAAATACGCTCCAAAAACCACTTTTACCAATTAAAAACAATGCCATCCATGGCCTCAATTATGTTACAATTCAACAGACAACACAAAACAGTTTTTATGCACCCATGAGGATGACTACCGCCGGGCCTACTGCCACACTAGGCCGCAACAAGCTTTGAGGCCTATGGCAAAAGCACAGTGGCTGTTCACACAAAATGGCCGCCAACAACAACAAGAAAAGGAAGACAAGACAGACAATGCAGGCCTAAGGCAAAAGCACAATGCCTGGCTTCACAAAATGGCTGCCACCCACATGGCCAGGCCACCCAAAATAACAAAAAGTGAAGAAAAAGGACAGGACCAGGCAGTTGGAGACTCTGGGAAACTTGCTACCTCTTGGAACAAATTGTAAAACAAAAAAAAAATGACTCCTTCATCACCAAACTACATCTAAATGACAACCTGAGGAGTTTTTTGTGCAAAATGAACTAAATCAACATTTTCGAGAAGGTTTAATGATGCTCGAGAGATATTGTTCGCCAGATTGTAAATCCTGCGTGTTCGGCATCGCGATCGTCACAAATTGTCGTTATCGCGCGCGCGAAAACGTACATTGAGCGCGCGAAGAAGTTAAAAAGTGTAAGTCCGCGTTGTCGCGCAGTGCGGACTTGCCCAAAGTCCGCGAGCTGAAGGCCCAGGGTTACCTACTGGCTGAAAAGGCCTATTTATTTAACAAACACCACAAAAAAGAAAATACGCTCAAAAAACCACTTTTACCAATTAAAAACAATGCCATCCATGGCCTCAATTATGTTACAATTCAACAGACAACAAAAAACAGTTTTTATGCACCCATGAGGATGACTACCGCCGGGCCTACTGCCACACTAGGCCGCAACAAGCTTTGAGGCCTATGGCAAAAGCACAGTGGCTGTTCACACAAAATGGCCGCCAACAACAACAAGAAAAGGAAGACAAGACAGACAATGCAGGCCTATGGCAAAAGCACAATGCCTGGCTTCACAAAATGGCTGCCACCCACATGGCCAGGCCACCCAAAATAACAAAAAGTGAAGACAAAGGACAGGACCAGGCAGTTGGAGACTCTGGGAAACTTGCTACCTCTTGGAAAAAATTGTAAAACCAAACAAAAATGACTCCTTGATCACCAAACTACATCTAAATGACAACCTGAGGAGTTTTTTGTGCAAAATGAACTAAATCAACATTTTCGAGAAGGTTTAATGATGCTCGAGAGATATTGTTCGCCAGATTGTAAATTCTGCGTGTTCGGCATCGCGATCGTCATAAATTGTCATTATCGCGCGCGCGAAAACGTACATTGAGCGCGCGAAGAAGTTAAAAAGTGCAAGTCCGCGTTGTCGCGCAGTGCGGACTTGCCCAAAGTCCGCGAGCTGAACGCCCAGGGTTACCTACTGGCTGAAAAGGCCTATTTATTTAACAAACACCACAAAAAATAAAATACACCCCAAAAACCACTTTTACCAATTCAAAAGTAAACAAGGCCATCCATGGATGCCCGGCCTACATGATGTTTAAACTTTAAATTCAACAGACATCACAGAAACCTGCACCCATGGGTACCTCGGGCTCTAGTCTGGGCCTACTGGCTGAAATTCCAATCAAAGAAAAACAACTAGGCCCCTGCAGAAACTACAGGCCACAACAATACATTTAAAAAAATATGGAAATCCCCCCAAAAAATGTAGGTACAAACAAGCCCCAATCAAACAAACAAGTACACCAATTCTCCAACTTACTTGTAAAATCTCAAATCCAAGAGTCCTCAAATCCAATCCAATGATATGATGCAGCAGACAGACACAAAAAGTGATCCTTCCAGGTCAAAATCAAAATGCAAGTGAACAGCACATGGACAAAACACTGGGAGGAGCCTGCTGGACAGGAACAGGAAGTTTGAGAATCAGGGGCACTTCCTTCCTCTTGGAAAAAGAGAAAAAGGACTCCTTGCTCACCAAACTACATCTCTAAATGACAACCTGAGGAGTTTTTTGTGCAAAATGAACGAATTCATCTTTTTCGAGAAGGTTTTATGATGCTCGAGATATATTCATCGCCAGAATGTAGTTTCTTCGTGTTCGGGATCGCGATCTTACCAACACTGCCGCCGGAAGTCAGATCGCGCGTCCGAATGACGTGTTCGCGGTCGCACACTCTCGCGGGAACTTGCGGCCGGATTCCAAATCTCGTGGCGCCCGCGAACGGATAGGAAGTCGCGTCGGCGAACGCAGAATCACGGTAGGTCGTTACCGCGCGCGCGAGAACGTATATTGAGCGCGCGATGAAGAAAAACAGCTACGCTACGCCGCAAATTGCGTAGCGCACGGTAGCTTCGCGTTCTACGCGAATCGCGAAGTTACCGCAACTTCGCAGGCTTCGCGAGCGTAGCGAATTTCACCGCCCAGGCTTAAGTGAGACCAGTGCATTGCTCATACTTCACTTACTGATTTGTGCACACTTCTGACTTCAACAATACATCATCACACTGTAGGCAAGGGACATGTGATACACACCCATACTGCATACTACAACGTTGATCATTTGACCCAGACATCCATGACACAGCACTATGCCAATATATTATGTCCAAACTCACCAGTGGCGTGTGGGTCCTCGAAGCTGTCGATGTCCCCCTGTGTGATTGGTGGCCGACCATCTGTGAGACAAGAAAAAATATATGTGTTGGTATCAGGCGTTAAATCATATGTGTCATATTCCTCATACCAATCATCACCATAACAGAAAATGCTACGTAACTGTAGTGTTGCGTTTCATGTTGGATACATGATTGTGTCCACTTTGACTGCCATTCACAACAGAACAGTGAATGCTGAGTCGGGACAAACCAGACTGTAATGCTAGCTAACATGCACATGCTAGTAGTGTGAGACATCCACAAGGCACCATTACTACATGCCTCATGATGTTATACATGCTCTTTGTACAATTGCGTTGCTGCCAATCGCACAAGGCAGTTTCACAGAGCTTGTTAGTGTATGACAATCTGGACATGTCCAATTTCCTTTGACCATTTGTTCCTATTAAATACATTGTCACACATCAACTATGTTCCCAGGGCAGCGTAGGTAACATAACACAATTCATGAGGAAAGTATTTTAACACTACCTTTTGGCCAGCACCCTGCTCACATGAACAGTTCCTTGGATAGTGCATGTACAGTCACCCCTGCCGTACACAAACAATATTCTGCATGCACGCACTTTTTGTGCAGGTGTGCCAGCTATGGCACAGCAGTGCTAAGTGTTGCTCCTGCGCAGTGGTTAACACATACTAGCACCCTATGCTTTTCAATATGATGCAGCGTTGAGTCTCGGATGTGCCAATGTTATGCGTGAGTGCATTACATCTCCCACCTCACTCAGCAACCTTTTTTCACTGTGACACCAGTGTCACACACGTCCTAATTTATTTTAGTTAATGCAATCACAATTAAATGTAGAGTTTGTACTTACCACCCTGTATGCCAGTCATGACTCCCGTGTAGTCCAAGAGGTCAGCTTCACGGGCTAGCAGATCCTGCCAGCGGTGCTTCCACTGGCGCACGGTATGGTCCACTCCAAAGAACCGGAGCATCGGCACCCGCACACGCTCCCACCTCATCTTCCGCACACTGACATTGTATCCTTGAAGGATTCGGCCTCCCCTCTCCAACATGAAGGCAGGTAGAATTTTATCATCCAGAGGAAGCCCCCCAATGCCCCCTCGGACATCCTGCCCACACCCGGCATCTCCCTGCACACCTGAGAGCCCACAGCCAAAATTTATAACCCTCTAATATATCCCCAAACACTACTAAGAAAGTTAACTACCCCAGACAAACACCCGACAAATTTGAGTACAAGAGACAAAAAACACACACAAAATAAGTACACAACACTTCACAGACACTATCAACAGGACACAGGACACAGCAACACTCTCAAAATCTCAACACTGCAGCACACACCACCAAACACCTCCAACACTCTCCACAATCACCAGCAATGTGCTCAAAGAGAAAGTGAAAGTGCAAAACACTACTCCAGTAGACAGGAAGCATGCAGACATCACTTCCTGTCTCAATGCGGCCCGTTTTGAGAAAGCGGTAAAATCTGCACGCAAATAGGCTCATGAGTAATATTTAGCATTGTACAATGTGTTGAGCGATGTATTTTTCCATTGGGCAAGTAAAAAAATCACCGCGTTATCGTTGTAGCGGAAAGATCTTCACGCTAACAGCAAATTCATACACAGATGTACAGTCTTAGAGCTAAATTCATTTCAGACACCTATAACAACATGAAATGCTTGATTAGCACACAAATGACACCCTAAATATGATGTTTCACAACACATGACACCCTAAATTGCAACTTTCACCCCAGCTGACACCATAATTGCATATTTCACAACAATAAAATCAATCAATCAGGGGAATTGTAAGTGTGATACTCACCCATGGAGGTCACGAGGCGCTGGGGTGGTGGTGCGCAGATTTGTTGGCCAAAGAGCGAGCTCTTGAGGGCTTCATGAACGTGTTCATGGAGGGAGCATGTCTGATGTCTGTCGGTAGCTTGGGCCAGGTCTTGGCTGCAATGTTACAGAAGAATCTTCCGCATGCTCAGGCTCTGTGGATGCGAGGGTTTTTGGCCAGTGATAGTTTTGTAAATTGTGGTTTTCTTTTGGGTACGTGTAAGTTGATTCTGTAATTGAGGTATTTGAGTCCATTGTTGTGTAGGCATTTGTAGGCATGAGATGAGGATGTTGGAGCTGACAGTTTTCTCCTCTATGAGCCGGTGGAGTCATTGTAGGTGTTGGCTGATGTGTATGTGCCAGGAGATGACGAGGACGAGTCTGGCGGCGGTGTTCTGTATTGTCTGTAGTTTGCAGAGTATGGACTTGCTGATGCCAGCATGAAGTGCATTTACATAGTACAGTCTGCTGGTGATGAGTGCATGGGTGACTGTCTACCTTGACTCAGGGGGGATCCATTTGAAGGACTTCCAGAGGATGCAGAGTGTGTTGAAGCAGCTGTAGGTGACGGCGCTGACCTGTTGGTTCATGTTGAGTGATGAGTCGAGTATGATGCTGTTGTTTTTAGCGTGGTCTGCGGGGAGAGGTGGTCTTCTGAGGGCCGTGAGCCAACAGGCGTTGTCCCATGCTGAAGGGCTGGTTACAAGGACGTGGTCTTCTGTCTTCTCGGGGTTGAGCTTCAAGCAGCTGTTGGTCATCCAGACTGCCCCGTGTTGCATTACTTTCAGGAAGTTGATAGTGGCGGTGGAGTGGTCTTTGGTGGGTTAGAGGATGAGCTGGGTGTCGTCAGCGTGGGATGTTGAGGCCGTGTTGTTGGACGATGCCTGCGAGGGGGGTACATGTATATTTTGAAGAGGCTCTGGCTCAGTGATGAGCCCGTGGGACTCTGCAGGTGATTGACGTGCGATCAGAGATGAAGTCTGGCAGTCTGCTCCTCTGCCTTCTTACGGTGGGGAATGATTGGATCCAGTCCAGGGCTGTACCTTGGATGCCTGCATCATGTAGTCTGGTGACTAGTGTGCGGTGGGTGACGTTGTTGAAGGCTGCTGAAAGGTTGAGTAGGATGAGGTCTGCGTAGTGTCCTTGGTCCAGGAGTGTGTTGATATCGTCTGTGGCGTCAAGTAGAGCGGTCTCAGTGCTGTGCTTGCTTCTGAATCCTGATTGTGATGGGTTGAGGATGGCGTTCTCTTTGATGAATCTTGTCTGTTCCCTTTTGACTGTTTTCTCAGTGACTTTGGCTGCAAAGGTGAGTAGTGAGATGGTCCAATAGTTCTTGAGGCCGGTGGGGTCAGCTGTGTGCTTCTTGAGCAGGGCCATTACTTCTGCACGCTTCCATTTGTCTGTGCAGGTGCATGTTTTGAAGGTGGTGTTGATGTTGCGTAGTGGTTCATGTGTATTGGCAGATGCGGCTCTGTGGTAGTTGTGAGGGGTATATAAAAAAGAGAGAGGAACCCTTGGTAACCCAAAGGACTAGGGTTCAAACAAGAACTTTATGCAAAACGTCCCTTGGGAATGTTTTGTGTCCCCACCTTACTTCACACTCATAATCAAAGTCACATGCATATAGAGCCAATCATACCGACCACATCCACGCCTTGAGTCTGCTACGTATTGGCACAAAAACCTATAGTTTATTAAATTGATAAAAATATTTTTTATTAAAACAATATATTTTTCAAGACATTACACAATAAAACCAATTCTATCAGAAAAAAACACAATAGAGCACTTACAATGCATTCAATAATAGAATCAATTGATCCCAATAAAATACAAAAATATTGCACGAGAGTTTAAAAACAGACAGTAACTTTTGTCATCAGTTGCCGCAATCAAAAAACAAGATTTCACCACATACACCTTGATGCCTTACAAGTCATAAACATCTAAGGTAATGTTCAAACAGATAGATTTGTGGCTTAAATACAAGCTGCCGACGCGTTTCGAAGGTATGTTCACATAACACCTTCTTTTTCAAGACAATGATAGTGTAACTCCGTTCTTTTTTAAAAATATGAAGCGAAGATAAACCAGTCTGCCCCAGAGTCATACGGACTTTATAGTTCCAGAAGTATTTCCTATTAGGACGTCCGGTTCGTCACTTTATAATTCTATATGCTCTGTACAAACTTCGAGCGTCCAATTCACAACAGCAGACTAGCCTTAAATTAAGAATCACAGCAGGGCGCGTAGGTCCTGGTATTTCTTCTATCAGAAAGTTCCTCTATTCCTTGTAGGCAATATTTCAAGGAAACGTATCCTTCACAGTTTTATTTAAGAAGAACTCCTTTAAAATTTCTTTGAAGTGGGGCTTTTAGATTCTCTCGAGCTCTTTCTCACATCAGGAAAGTAACCGGCGGCGTATCCATACGTCCGTCCTGGCGCCGTGTTCAAATAATATGCATAGCCGTGGTAATTCGTCCGAGTCTGTTCTGACTTCGGAGTTAGAGAGGGTACGCACTATTCGTGCTGAGACGTGTTTCCGCGTCTCTCACCGGCACCCAGTATGGCCGTCGGCGAGAAACACGTCTCAGCACGAATAGTGCGTACCCTCTCTAACTCCGAAGTCAGAAGTCAGAACAGACTCGGACGAATTACCACGGCTATGCATATTATTTGAACATTTACTGGAGAAACACATCCTTTGACGTGAACTGATATCTATTTTCCCTGCCTTCCTGGCCGGGACAGAATTATAACCGGTTCAAAGCCCTGAGGAAGTCGTGGGTTAATCCCGGACGATGAAACACGTGTTGGCTGGACCAACGGAAGAAAGAAAATAAATAACACAAATCATTGTATATCATCTTGTGCATTGAATCACTTTATTGAAACTTTTTAAATAATATAGTGTGTGTGCTCGGGCCTGTAGAGATAGTTCGTCAACCCCACTAAACGCACATGTAGTGACCACAAATGCATACACTTCCTCGTCGGTCAACCCAAAGCCACCCTAGACTACATGCAGACCCACACTAAGTTAGTGTAGCTCAGTCAACGAGGTAATGCTACACACCACCATCAAGAGCAACACCCACAACGCTGCAGTAGTCACCAATGGCGCTAGATCAGATTTTACTGACATGTATCTCCAACTGCGCATATACACTTGCACCACTATGCAACTGCAACATACAGCGTGCAAGAAATGCCACCTCGGTCACAAACAAACTCAAAGATGGCAGATGCATCTGCTGACACATGGAGAAGAACTGGTACAAGATTGAGGATACCATTAAACATCACCACCTACAAGGACACAAAGCTCATATTCTCCATCAACAATACGCCCACACACCAAACCTGGCTTCCAGGAGGGATTTCTGTCAGTTGCAACATGAATGATCACAGGCTGGGGGGTGCTATACGCAGAGGAGACATGAGTCCTCATCCTCATAACGAAACCATCAGCATGTGGCACCACCTGGTGGGACGACAGCTTCAGCAGCCCCCCCAGCCTAGGTACGTAGGCACCATATGTGACTCCTCCCTCTCCATGAACCAATAGGTCTACGCAGTGGCCTGCAGCTGCTTCAACTGCCTCTGCGTCTTCCATGCAACCTTCAAATGGATCCCCCCATTGTCAGGTAAGAAAGTCACCCACACAGTCATTGGCATCATGCTGGACTATGGAAACTCACTATATGCCCACATGGGCAGGTCTGCACTCAGCTTAGTCCCAACTGTCCAGCACAACCCCGACACACTGTGCCTTGTGTACATACTTTCATTATGGATCAAGTCCCTCCATCACACATACTTGGTTCCCACCTCTCCCTACATTTGCAAATGAGTGGCGGAGGGGCTGAGCCTTTGGGGATGGTTAGTCTACATAGCTAGCCACAGTTCCCACAGTTCCTTGTGTTGTTGTGTCTGGTAAGTGGGCATGTTGATTGACCTGTTGTATGGGAAAATATGACATGTACATTCTAACAATTCGGGAGTTGCATGTATGTGCAGTTGAGGCGTGTGGTGTGTTAAATTGGTACTTACCAACAAGAACTGCATTTCCGTATGTGCCATCCTGGAAGCGCTGGTTTATGATGGACTGTCGGAAGATGTAGGAATCATGCACACTCCCAGGAAACTTGGCTATGACATTGGTGAACAGTCCCCGGTGGTCCACTATTGCCTGCACATTCATAGAATGTGTGTGCTTTCTGTTGCGGTATATGTGTGCACTGTCCACAGGGGGCACAATTAGGACATGTGTGCAGTCAATTGCCCCCAAGACCTGCGGGAATCTGGCAATGGCATGGAAGCCTTGCTTGGTCGCAATCTGTTCCTGCACAGTGTTGGGGAAGTGAAGGTGCTGGGGTATCAGGCTGAGTATGCCATCCAAGACAGTAGGGAGGAAGATTGAAAAGGCTGCCTGTGATACTCCGCCGACTCTGGCCGTTGTTGGTTGAAAGGTCCCAGAGGCCAACTTGTGCAGCACAGCCAGCAGCTTTGTCTGCGGAGGAATGTTTGTTCTCCGCTGTGTTAGTGCCGTCAGCCTGTGGGCTATCAGGTTCAGGATGTGTTGGATGGATGTCCTTTTGAGCCTGTAGTGGGCAATGACATCCTCTGGCGTTAGGTCTGCGAGGCTGACACGTCTGCGCAGGGCCCGCAGTCTTCTTCGGCGCTGCCTCGGTGGTGGTCCTGGGGGAGGTGGCAGTGGCGGTGGTGGTTGTTGCCTTCGTGGTGCTCCAAGCTGAATGAATAGTACCTCCATGGCGTCAGTGGCTCTTCAGATGGGTCTCTGGGCTACTCTCCCTTATTCACCATTTTTAGACCAGCTTTTTTCTGGTCTTAAGTTCCTGCTACTAAAGGGCCTTAGCGTGACTAATAGTGCGATGTGGTGTTAGCAACTTTTTTGGTGAAATTTTGAGAAGGAACGCCTACTTTGCATATCATTAGCAAGAACTATCGCTGGCATACACGGCAATAGGAAAATCGGCCGCGATTGCCAGAAAGCTGACGCTAATGCTTGCTAGCGACAGCTTGATGATAGGGCGATAATTTAACGTCGCGTTAGCGGCAAGCGGCGAAATATTTCTTGATAATATGCCCCTGAGTGTTTTAATGAGAATAAACAAGAAGCCCGTTGAACTCTGGGAACCCAAACAAAGCTTCCGGAGTGCAGAACTGAGTGCAGTGTTTGTCAGCACTCGTAAGGAGGAGATGAGCTCTGACGATGGAAACCTTGGAGTGGAGAGGAGCAAGTAAATCAGGCTGTGTCCATCAGCAAAGCCACAGAGTCCCAACTCAAGGTAAGGCTGTGCGCGTCAGCGAAAGGAAAGTTTGTTGAGCCAACCAGCGAAGGCACCCAGAAAACAGGAGCGAGAACGAAGTATGCAGGGAGACAGTGACTGTAAGACAAGTTGTGCCTATCAGCGGAGGCACAGAATTCTAACACCGCATGAAGCTGTGCGCATCAGTGCAATGAAGGAAAACAAAGTGTGACGTCACGCCATTGTGCTCGGGGAGGCCTTGAAAAACAACGAGGTAATGCTGATAGAGCTAGATTTCTCAAATTAAGCATTGCTTTATTTTTATGTTTCAGACAGACTGCATTTAACCCCTTGACCGCGATCGGAATTCCGCTTGTGTGCTGGACATTCCGATCGCGGGTGTGGTCGTAACGAGCTCAGCTCGTCATGCGCACAGCGCTACCGTGCAGCATGACGAGCTGAGCTCGTCACGCGCATCGAAGGGGTTAAAATGGCACACAAATTTTGGTGCAAGTGAAAACACATGGCACATGCCTAGTCAAAAGTTTTTTAAAAGTGGCACTTTTGGTGCATGCAAAGTGAAAAACATAAAATGAGGCTTGGTCATAAATGCTTTCAGTCTGAAATGCTTGTGCTGAATTAACATGTGTTTTTGCAGTGTAGAGAAAACTCGTGATTTCAGTGGCCTCTTTAACTTTGAATCATGGAATGTGTTCTCTCTTCCCAGTTTCTTTTCCCTTATAATCTACACTCCTGTTCCTGTCTCAAGAGACTTTGGCTTTGTTGCATATTTAGACAATACATATTCAGTTCATAACACATCTTTTTGTAATGTGTATTAATTAACCATGCACCATCACTACACGGGGCAAAGCATTTGCATGAAAAGCTATCTAAAACATTAGAGCATGTTGCTATGAGTATGTATTAACTGTGTGCGCTTTCAAAATTTACATTAGTGCATGTTTTATGCTATGTTGTACATTGCACATTTTTTGCATGTTGTGCACAAATAATAAGAAAAGCTGCTTTAAACTAATAGCTTTTGCTAGGTAATCATTTATACAGGTATTAGTATGGGGGAGGTAAAACATAATGGGTTTTATTTCGTAAATTAATACTATTTTTGTGTTTGTTCTGTTTATGGGCCCACCATTAAATGGCTTCCTAAGAATCCAGCATGGCTGAGAATCGTGCTGAAAAACGCATGCACAGATTATACCAGTTTGCCTCAAGTGGAGGAAGAAGTCAAGGCCACCATGAACTGTACATTTGTGTTACCCTGCCAATGTATCAGTGTTTGTGGAATGTGTCCTTCCTGCGTGCGATGTGACAAGAAGGAGGAAATAGACTGAAACATTTTTCTTAGTAAATGTTGCTAAAACATATAATTGTATTAATCATTAACGCTTCTTTTGTTAAAATTGGTATGGGTTGGATTTGCCAATGAGAACAGGATGGTGAGACCCTCATGTCATCTATCCTAACCAATCACGGTGCAAGCTTTACTGAAAATTGCAACATTATTAATATAGTCAGCCAAGAATTAGAGTATAAATAATGACCTCTTTAGGGGCTGGGGGGCTTTAGAGGCTTTAGAAGCTTTACGGGGTGCAGCCTGAGAGGAGATTGCGTCCGAGGAGAGACAGAGAGAGGTGGGGGTTCTTGCTCATATTTTTATTTAGAGAGTCCTTGCAGGTCATATTTTTGGCAAGGCAGATCACATTACTCTGTGGTCTGTGAAGGAGGGGCCTTTTTCAGGAGCAGCGTCTCTCTGTGAACACAGAGAGGACAGATGAACAGACCAGGGCAGAGGGTGCAACTGATAGAAAAGGTTCAGATTTAGATGCTAAAACTCTAAGTTTATGCTTTGACTAACTAATTAGTTTTGAAAAGATTTATTTGTCTTATGCATTTATTTCTCTTTATGGGAGATTTTGCCAATTATTAATTATTGATTAGCCTTGCAAAACTCACTCTTGAATTATATTTTTCCTGAACTCTTCAAAGAGTTCTGACTGACATAGAATTAGGGATTTTTTTCCTCCTAATGGAGTGCTTTGTATGCAACCTATAATATGTTCTGTATTAATTCTATTTTTCATGTTTTCCAAATTCTGTAACCTGATTGATATTTGGGTCAGAGAACCTTAACTTTTAACTAGAAAATAAAACCCTCTAAAATACTCACAACTCTCTTTATTGGCTTAAATATTAATTGC
Organism: Calotriton arnoldi; assembly: GCA_963921515.1. Lineage (NCBI taxonomy): Eukaryota > Metazoa > Chordata > Amphibia > Caudata > Salamandridae > Calotriton > Calotriton arnoldi. The sequence goes on from CAWUFW010019536.1 coordinate 135,193, forward strand.
ATTTTTGATTTTTCATGTTTATGTAAAGTCTCCTGATGGTAATATACAGTGGCAAGGGTCCAGTACCTTTGCAGCAGTAAATTAGAAGGTAAATGAGGTTTTGCATTGAGAAATTACCGTGAAATTACCGCTGCATCAACGCCCCACGTGAAAGGCAGCAAAACAAGGAGTATTCCAAGCTGTGCCTATCAGCGAAGGCACAGCGGCAAAATCGGCTAAGTAAAATTGCCCCCCAAGCTGTGTTCAACCAGTAGAAAGCTGCGCTTGTGTAGGGACTGACGACAAGTTAAATCCCCCTCCCCTGGTGTGTTAAGTCAGTAAGAAGCTGCGCTTGCCTCAGAGTCTGATGATGTGATGTGCCCATCTGCGGAGGCACAATACACAACACTAAAGTTGTTTAGTGTTCATTCACAGAAGATCCCAGCCATCCATAAGCAGGACTCCTTCCAACTAACTAGAACAATTAAGTAATCACATTCCGTCACCATAGAGACCTACAGCAAGTGACATCATAATGACCCCCACAGCTGTACCTGCTCAAGGCACAGTTGTGATTACCAAAGAACCATACTTATGAGGAATACCACACATTGTCTATGACATGTGTAGGGTAATTCCTCCTCACTAATTTCTGATGGACATCTGCTGCCTGTTCTTTGAAATCTTTGATGTCCGAGCAGTTCCTTCTAAGCCGAACAAATTGGCCAAAAGGGAGGTTATCCCTCAGATGTCTTGCGTGAAAACTATCATAGACCAAGAGGCAATTCTTTGCAGTTGGCTTAATGTGTGTGGTTGTTTTTAGTTCCCCTCTTTGGCAAAAAATTTTAAGATCTAGGAACACCAGTTCTTGATTAGATACAGTGAAGTTCAAGAAATCGTTCTGATAGTTTAGTCAGGTTAGGAATTTCTGTGCTGTTTCCTTATTCCTGTTCCATATCACCAACACATCATCTATGTATCGTTTCCACAGACTGATGTGACGCAAAAAGGGGTTGTTGTTGTTGAGGACCTTATGTTTTTCGAGATCGTGGACATATAGTCCTGGGAGCAAAAGTGCTCCCCATGCTGGTCCCATGCTTCTGGAGATAGAGTGTCTCCCCGAACTGGAAAAAGTTCCTAGTCAGAGCTAGCTCGCAGCACTCCATTACAATATTACTTGGTGTTTGATAATCCCAGTCTACTTCGAAAAGGACTTCTTCAATGATGTTTAGTGTTTCTTCATGAGGGAGGCTAGTGTACAAGCTTTCCACATCTAAACCCATCAGCAATTCCGTTTCAGGGTTGAAAGGCTTGTCATGTAGAATTCGGAGAACATCTTTAGTGTCTTTCAGGTAGGTGTAACGGTCTTAAGAAAGCATCAGCGAATTTCGACAAAGGTTCCAGGATATACCCTATGCCGGAGACTATGGGACTCCATGGTGGATGTTCCAAATTTTTGCGAATTTTTGGTATCGTGTAGAAGTATGGTATGACTCGGTCTTTGTTTAGTAGGAACTTCCTCTCTTTTTGTGAGATCCAGTTGTGGGCGAGGGCCTCCTCAACCATGCTAGCAATCTGTATCCGTAGATTTTCTGTAGGGTCTACTGTCAGTATTTCATAATTTCTTGTATCTTGTAGGAGTCTCATACATTCTTGATGGTAGGCCTCTGCTGTTTGGATAACTATCACCCCGCCCTTGTCGGCAGGTTTTAGCACTAGCTCTCTGTTGTTGCCCAACTCCTTTATAACTTGTTTTAGTTCCTTTGTTGTGTTGTGAAACACCTTAGTTCCATCGGGGTTTATGCCCTCTAGATCTTTAAGTACCGCTTTTTCAAAAGCCACGATTTCTACTAGTAAGGTGGCATTTGGGGGAGTAAAGGTGGACTTCAATCGCAATCCTGTATCATCTTGTGTTGAAATGTATGGCTCCTTATTGGCAAAAAAGGCTTTTAGTTTAAGTTTCCTGATGAACTCGTTCACTTCGGTACACATCTTAAATGTATCCATCCTCTCAGTCAGTACGAGACCTTCTCAAGGACCTCTTTTTGAGTATCTGAAAGGATGCAATTGGACAGATTCACCACTAGGCTACTCGTTTGTTGGTCGTTGCTTGGTTGTTCTGGGCGCCTGTCATGCTCCTGGTTGCTACTCTTGCCTCCTCTTCTTCTGCTGCCCAGTGTACTTGACTCCTCTTCTGCGTACGACCTCTCCTGAGGCTTGACGTGATCCTAAAAAAGGATTCTGTGGGTAATACTGGAAATCCTGTTGTGGTGTTTTCCAATGATTGAAGGGTATTGGTGGGCCCTGTGTGGCAGGGAGGCCATAGAAAAAAGGCACCCGGATATATAGGTGGACCTTGGTTGGGCCCCACCCCCTTGTGCCTTGATGGTTACCTCTTCTGCCTTGACCCCTTCGTCCACGGTAGCCTGATCTACTGTCTCTGCTTGAGCCCAAGCTGTTCAAGCCTGTGTACGATGTATCCCCATCTGTATTGAAATCTTGATGTCTGTCCGATTATGTGTAGTCATCCCTGCTATATGGGTGGGACTCATTCATGGCTTATTTTGTTAGTGTCATTTTTGAGTTTGGTGAATTTACTCTGCTTCAGGGTTGCCTCAAAATCATTCATCGTCTGATTCAGCTCCTCTAATCTCTTTTTTAAGGTGCTGACTGACTGGTAGCTCTTGAGTCTGACTTCAATTGTCTGTATCTCTGTTTTGAGTCCTTGTGAAATCCTTGTGGCTGTTTTTAATATGAGGATCAGCCAATCTCGAGTGCAATGCCATGAGATGAGGGAACAATCCTTCTCAAAGGTCTTATCATGGGTAAAGATGAAGGGCTCATTTCTCACTATTAGGCCCTGTGGAGCCGCATTTGCCCTTAGGTATTCTGTCATCATAAGCCCGTGTAGGGCTGTTTGTATCTAGGTTCTTCTTCATGCCGTCTGTTCATCCCAATCTGTGCTGTCTTTGTTAGGGTCTGGGTTACTCAAACCCTCAAAAGGACTTATTGTGGCTAAAATCCTTTTGACCTCTTCATTCGAGAAGGTGAGGCCTGTGATTTCGGTCATGATGGTGGAGTGTGTGCTCTGTTCCTCAAGGTTGAGGATGGTTAGATGAGAAACGATACTAGGAATGGGAAAGGCTGCCCTTTCCAAAAGGAGAAGAAAAAGAGACTCCCACAGCTGTAGGCTGTCTCAATATCAGGTTAATCAAAAGGGGGGAGAGAGAGGTAAGTAGTGGACCTTGCCTCCCGTATCATATACTTGATCAAAAGAAGTCCACTAGAAAAACTTATTCCAAATGATATCTTTCCAGATACACTAGTGATCACTAAGGGAAAAAAAAATTCTTAAAATAACCCTCCCCCATTAAAAGGCCCCTTGGTGGCATGCTTCATTGTTGGGTTTTTCCCGCCCTGCTGCGGGACGGGGCGTGCTACAACCAACGGAGGCGTGGGAGCACTTATTTTTGGAGGTTGGGCTATATTGCTAGAGTAGGAGTGGAAGGGTCAGATAGTAGTAGAACAATTCTAAAAAATACCTGGCCACTAGGAACCTAAACTTGATTAAACCCTGTGACTGTTATTGCAAAAAAAAAAAGGGGGGTTGGGAGTTGCACAATGTAATGAGTGTGTTACTCCCGGTCTACATGTTTCAAGCCAACCCATATGGCTTTTCGTCAGGACCAAGTACAATTGATCCCTACTACCACTCCTGATTAGTGCCTGATGTATTACTCAGTGCCTAGTCAAGGTATGATATGTGTGCGTTACACAATACCTAATTGGTATGTTGCTTCAATGCAACCTATTTGGTATGATGCCTCAAAACAATCTGGAAAGACAAAAATATATAAATGCGATTAACTTACCAACACGTTTGAATAGTGTAAAACAACGTCACCATAATGTGGAAAATGCGTGATATATTTTTCTATAGTCTGGACATTGTCATTTATCGCCCTTTATCCTGTATAAAAAATAACGAACAAGACAACACACAACATATAACAGAAAACACACACTCTATGGAGCCATCATGGTAAAGCGCTCCTATGTAAATGTGCCGAGTAGTATACATCATTGAGGTGCTTCGTTAAGGTTAAAAACACTTGTCCGTGCAGTACTTAGTCCCAAAGAAAACATACTTTTTTTCGGTCTAAACTTGCCCCTTGAGCTCTACACGGGAGGGGAGGGGCGCTTGTAGTCACACTCTGAAAAATAATTAAGGGTATGGAAAAGCATGGTTATCCATCGGGACACGCTGTTGTCTTAGAAAATGTGTCGGGCAATTATGGAGAAACTGTTCGCAATGATTCGGGGTGCAGATATGCCGTACTCACTAATCAAAAGCTGCTCCCTCGCCCAGCACATTGTGCCTGCCTGTGGCTCTGTAGGTGAACATGAGTGCTGAGACCGTCCTGGTTAAATTACAGGACGGCTCGCATTCACTCTCACGTGTTAGCGGGTTGTAGACCGCTAACCAACCAAAATGGCCACCGCGATTCGGCCGCCTCTGGGGCATTCTGGGAAGGTTCCATACGTTACAAAATGCCTTGGTAGTGTGCGTATTGGCATGAGTAGATAGTCTTGTTATAGCATTAAATGGGGTGTGGAGTCAGAAAGCGAGTGGACTATTTTGTTCAGAAATATGCCTGTATACCCTATCAACCTCAATGGGGTGCTCCAATTGACATTATGCTAGAAAAACCCGAGCCTTTTCAAATAGGCTTGTTCACCATGAATAATTTCTATATGTATTTCTAAAAAAACGTGCTTGGTTGATATGCCACCGACATGACTACCCGTGATGTCTAGAGATGCATGTGTTGCAGCCCAGTTTTAAAAAACTAGTACTTGGTTTAGGAATGGTTTGTGTTAAACCCAAATACAACTGCATATTGGATTTTTTATAATAGCAATCGGACTGGGAACACTGCTCACCCGTCACTTGGTTACAGGGATGTACTTGGTCCTGACGAAAAACCATAGGGGTAGGCTTGAAACATGTAGACCGGGAGTAACACACTCATTACATTGTGCAACTCCCAACCCCCCTTTTTTAGCAATACCAGCCACAAGGTTCAATAAAGTTTAGGTTCCTAGTGGCTAGGTATTTTTTAGAATTTTTCTACTACTAGCTGACCTTTCCTACTCTAGCAATATAGCCCACACCTCCAAAAATAAGTGCTCCTACGTCTCGGTCGGTCATAGCACGCCCCGTCCCACAGCAGGGCGGGAAGAACCAGATGATGAAGCATGCCACCAAGGGGCCTTTTGGTGGGTGAGGGTTATTTTAAGATTTTTTTTTTTTTTTCCCTTAGTGATCACTAGTGTATCTGGAAAGATATCATTTGGAAAGTGGACTTCTTTTGATTAAGTAAGCATTTTAATAGTCGAATATGCTCCAGTTTTGAGCTTTTGACTCCAAAAATGCTTTTTCTCATGTCTAATTCCATTTTAAGAGTTTGAAAAGTTTTTCTCACTCTTAAAATGGGTTTCTGAATAGATACCGATTCAGTGACTGGAAGGGGTATGTTGTAGGCATGTGTTCCAGATAATGAATTGGTATGATATCTATAAATGTTTTGCAATAAAAATCAGGTCACCAAATATTGAAAATTTGCTGACACCTCAAAGGAGGTGGTAATGCACTCACCAAAAGGAAGGATTCTAAAAGCACCCCTTACCCTTTGTGAATTTTAAAAAAAACATGTTTGTTGATTTGTAGACACAGTGGTCTAGGAGACTACTGAAAACTCTCAAACAAACTTTCAAAAAAGAAAACTTTTTAACACAGCTCTGTTTCCTCATTTAAAAGCAATCATAGAAATGGTGTGATGGCATCGAATTGTGGTGAGTCACAATTTGCCAACTACCTCATAAATATTCAAGAGATAAGTCAGATTATGACCCACTATGATTAAAAATTTTAAGAAATGTCCTAATGGTACATAGCTAGGTTCTTAAAAATCTTAATGGGTCGCAAAAATACTGGCGCACTTTGTATTTTTCACCTAGATATTCATAAGTCTGGTCCATAAATATGCGCCTTTTCCCCTTGTCCTTTCTTTTCTCAAAGAAATGAAATCAAATTATGTGGTGTTAGATCATCCTTTTTTTACCAAGAAAGGTTGCTTACAGCAGGCAAAATTAAAAAGAATCGAAAGAAGTATTAAGTGCAAAGAGGGATAAGAGAGTATTGTGTGTTTCTGATTTCACAGCCTATGAAAAATATGCTAAACTGGTTATGATAAAAATATGTAATAAACCTAAGGTTTTGTTAGCCTAGTGACCACTCCAGTATGTGGTGCCAGGGATTTTGAGCTGTACAGACATCTAGTTGCTCCCCATCCTGCCATCTTTTGACACATTAAGGTGTACCCTGTAACAAGTCCCATCATCACAATATTCAAGAGTGCAAGAAGATTAAGTAACTTGCTGTCTCAAAGGGCTTCCCCCTTGCTCTAATAGCAATCACTGTCGATTTCCCACCATCTACACAACACAAATACAAATACATCCACAATGGGAAGGACATGTGGCTCATTCGACTAATGTCATTGGTTTCTGCTAAACCCTCTTTACCATTTCAATAGCTGAAAACCATGTATGTCCACAACCAATTTGTGCACTACAAGGAATTCAGGGGGCACCTGTCACATATCTCCACCATCCTTTTGCCAGATACTGCTCGTATATACACTGACAGGTTTTATCTCAAATTGAAACCTCTTTATCCAATTAAACTTGTGGTTTCTCCTCCTTATGTAACACTTCCCCCAAATATCTGAGATCTTTAGATTACCATTCAACTGTAAATCAGCCCATAAGAGTAAAGTCTGATCCCATCCGTCTTCATGGTATGTCTCTGTCTATCGTCAAACCTGGCCATCTATGTAAGTTTGCATGTGCACAGTCTGATTGTTTATATGCTGTGTTTGTGTGTGTGTGTGTGTGCAGACACACATAGGTGTTTGTGTGGGGGGCAGGGTGTGTTTAAGTGTTGGTTTTTGTGCAAGGTTACCCATGCATCTGATAGTCTGTGTAGCGGGGTGAATGTATGTCTGGTGGCCTGCATACATGGGTACTAAACAATGAAAAAGGAGAGAGGGTCCCAGGGATACTTTAGAGACCTGCAAGGATTATGTCCCCAATCCATACATTTAACAACAAAGAAATCCTTGGGTCTGTGATGCCTGTACAGGCAGAAGAGAACACTAGAGGTACACTAGAGGTAGTCTCTAGGAGCTTGTGGGGAGATCCCTTTCAGGACGAAATCCCTCACCCACCATAGGTGGCATGCTTTATCATCTAGGAATCTCCTCTTGGCGAGAAAGCCTAGTCTCGCCAAGGGCTACAACTCCCTCACTGAGAGGAAGGAGCTCAGGGATGTTTTTATTCCTACACTTTCTAGGATATACTAAATCCTTCAGATGAGGAAGGTCAAAACTAGTGTGATGAGGGCGCAGTGCTACAAAAAGAAGAAAAAAACTCTAAGGTGTAGGTAGTGAAATTAAAACTAACTAGCAAGAGCGATGGAGCTACCTTTATTCGTTCGTTCTCATTGTCAGGATTAAAAACAGTGCACCTGCAGTATGGATATAGAACTGCACGTGTCAGATGAAAAAAGTAGGTCTACATGTTTCAGCCTTGGAGACCCAGAATAGTATTGCGGCTTTCGTCAGGACCTTTAAACAGTGCTACTGCGTCAAAAATACGTGAAAATCATGAAAGTAGAAGGTAGAAAGTGAAATACAACACCAGTAATGTATCTGTTTTTTAGTGTTCGATTTACTGGCCTTACCTATAAGAGAGACACAAGCAACAAGAGAAAACCAGTAGGTTAGAGATTCACAACATGTCATTCCATACAGAGGGCCCGATTCACAGAACTAACTTACGTCAAAAACGTAAAGTTAGTACCTTTTGGTATTCACAGAATACACTTACTCATTTTGGTATTCACAGAATGCACTTACTCATTTTGGTATTCACAGAATACACTTACTCATACTAACTTTATGTCCGCACTCGGCCGGAGATTCCGGCCGCTTGTGGAGATTCCGGCCGAGGTGGAGATTCCGGCCGCTTGTGGAGATTCCGGCCGTTTGTGGAGATTCCGCCACCGGCCGGAATCTCCACAACCGGCCGGAATCTCCACAAATGGCCGGAATCTCCACAAACGGCCGGAATCTCCACAAACGGCCGGAATCTCCACCTCCGGGCCGGAATCTCCACCTCCGGGCCGGAATCTCCACAAACGGCCGGAATCTCCACCACCGGGCCGGAATCTCCGGCCCGAGTGCGGACATAAAGTTAGTATGAGTAAGTGTATTCTGTGAATACTAAATGAGTAAGTGTATTCTGTGAATACTAAAGGTACTAACTTTACGTTTTTGACGTAAGTTAGTTCTGTGAATCAGGCCCATAGTAAGGAGCTAGTGAGATGCAAATGTCTTCACGTTGTGTTTTTTTAAAAAATCAAATGAAAAAGTTATCTTACCCGTGGTGTACGGATAAGAAGCCTCACCTATACCTGGCAACAGCTCAGGGGAGGGGCACCGCTCTGTAAGAAAAGGAAGTGAAAGTGTCAAACACACTCAACGAGTTGGTCCGACACCACTACCCTAAAGTGAGATATTTGAAAAGAGAACCGATCATCGAAAGGACTCTAAGGCATATAATGACAAATAGCATCTAGAGTCTTTAAAAAGAAGCTATGAAACTAAATGCTTTTACCGAGATAACCTTGGTAAGACAGTGTATCAGTTGAACTAAGGCTATCTGGATCAAAAGCCTGATTAATGACTCAGATCATGCTGGATGCTTGCTAAGTAAAACATTCGAACAAGCCTGTCTGTTTAAGCTAATGCACAAGTTCACAGAATTCATTTTTAAGGCTGGTTATAAAACTCTATTGCTCTAATGCATGCTGCTCTATCAATATGCGGCAGTGTTCTTAGATGGTACAATGCTAGATAATTGGTAATTATGCCAAAAGGTAACTTTCTCCTCTGCTTATAAACAGGTTCTTTTATGTAGTAAGTGAATGCCAAAGTAGGATGATGTTTATATTCACTCTTTGTCAACTCACAGGAATAGACTATGCAGACAAGGTATGAAAGTAAGTTGACAAACATTTTCATCAGGCCACGAGAGTATGAAGTCTAATCATAGGCATTCTCTGTGTAATGAACAGAAAGTAGTCAGATCACCTATAAGCATACTCTTAATCTAAAACAGTACAGGCACCCATTTGCACTCTAACTATAAGTCACAATAAACTCTGGACTGAAAGAAAATGCCCCGTAGGTGTACTCTGTGTGGTTAACAACGAAATACTAGAAACGCTTATGTGCATACACTTTACCAGAAACGTGAAAAGAATACAGCCACCCATGCGTCAGCCTGTATCTTGTCTCTCCGTCATCACAATGGCTATGGCAGGTTTAAGCGGTGACTCGCTATTGAGCTATAAATAACCTGATGTCAAGTTCTACATATCAAAAAAGCGAGAAACGAGCAAAGTGAGCGACCCTTACCTCTCCGTCAGTACCTCAGTCGGGCATTGAACTGCTGCCGGAGGTAAAGGGCCATTCGCCGAGTGTACTCCTTTTGACTCGCTCGGCAGCGGGAAAGCGGAATACTGACGTCACCGCGTTCCCTCAGGGGAGCAATGCCATGACGTTGCCGCTTGCCCGCATCAGGGATTTCTGGACAATGTAGTGTTTACAGATAAAAAGGTGATCCCGCAAATTCACTTAGGTTCGAATACTACAGGGAATATATTCTGCGTTTAAAACATGAGGTGAATATTCATATATTGTCCATTCCACTAGTGGAGGACTAATGTACTAGCTGGCGGGATTGTTAATGTACATTATAGATTCTTGGAAATAGTGCACCTATGTGGAACAGAACCATTCAGGTCAGGAGGTACCCTAGATGCATTTTAATGTGTCTAATACATATAACATCTGTGGTGGAGCAGTGATTTATAGTTGACTTTATTGTGTAGGATATTCTTGCTACTTGTGCTGGGTAGTAACCAGACCACTTCATCAGTGCGATGCAAAAGAGCTACAAGGTACTAGATGACAAACCATGCCCTTATTCGACCAGGAAGAATTTACTTGATCTAAAGTAACGTCCACGGGATGTCGTCATTGAGCCCTGCACAATCACTATGTAGGCGGTGAACCCATCTTTGTTTGCGGCGGAATAGGTATTTAGCAATGTCTGTTATGTGCGGAGGGATGTAAGGTTATTCTAACACTGTCCAACTTAGTTCTTCTGGTCTATGGTTGTTTTCTAGAAATGAGTCGGGAGCTTTGTGGACCGTTTTTTTACAACGAATGGTACTCTTTTGCTCCATTATCCTTGTCTTTATCTTACGAGTGGTCATGCCCACATATTTAAGATCACAGGGGCAGATGATCAGATAGATTAGCTTCTCGCTATTGCAATTGGTATGGCGAGATAACACCCAAGGTCTATCCGTGTCAATGTCGACAGTGATAGTGTGTTTCGTTTGTGGGCATGCGGCACAAGATCCACAGGGAAAGTGACCTTGAATGGCTGGGAGGCCCCATAGTGTTTCTCGGCTGGTGTTCCTCCTTACTTGTGGACGTGTATGCACAAACTGGTCTTTTAAATTTGCACTTCTTTTGAATGCAAACAGTGGTTGGGGTATCTTGGTATTCCCTATATTCAGGATCTTCCAGTTTTTCTTGATTGATTTCTTAATTTGCAAAAGGTGTTGACACACGTAATTGTTGTTGATTCTTCTTTGGCTGATGTAACTTCAAGCATTGCCTCTCTGTTGTTGTTTGCTGCACGTTTCCTTGAACTCCGTACCAAATCAGTTGGATAATTTCTATCTCTGAGTTGTGCTGACAACGCCCGTGCATGTTCGTCGTACTTGTCCTTCGTGGAACAATTTCTCCTGATCCGTAAGAATTGCCCGTAGGGCAGATTATGCCGAAGGGATTTTGCATGGTGGCTGTTGTATACCAATAGAGAGTTCCTGGCCATGGGTTTCCTATAGAGTTCTGATCCCAGTCCATCTCCCAATGGGAAGATGCGAATGTCCAGAAACGGCAAACTGGCATTACTAAATTCCAAGGTGAATTTTAGGAACTCATTTTTGGTATTCAACCATTGATGAATGTCAGTGATGGTATCCGGTGTTCCCCGCCATATGACGAACACGTCGGCGATGTAGCGCTTCCATACTAGAATATGGTTCCTGTATGGGTTGTCATCTGTCAATATTTTCTCTTGCTCAAAAAGGTGTACATACAAATTCGCCAGTCTGGCCGCAAAAACGCTGCCTATAGATGTTCCAGATGTTTGGAGGTAGGTGGTATCCTCAAATTTAAAGAAATTTTTTTTCATAGCCAGACGTGCGCATTCCATTATGAAATGTACTGGAGAGATGGTATCCAAATCTCTGTCCTCGAGCAGGGATCGTACTGCTGCAAGTGTTTCATCCTGAGGAATGCAGGTGTAAAGAGACTCAACGTCAAATGAGACCAGATAGCCTCTAGTGGTATCAAACAGAGTCTCAGCAAGAAGTCTCAGGATATCTTTGGTGTCTTGAATATAGGTAGGCATTTCAAACACCAGTGGTCGGAGAAAGTGATCCACAAAAGTGGAAAGGGGCTCCAAAAGCAACCCTATTCCTGAAATTATAGGTCTTCCGGGTGGTGGTCTCTGCTCTTTATGTATTTTGGGCAATACATAAAAATATGGACTAACTGCATGACTTGTGACCAAGAATGTGGCTTCTTGGGGAGTGACCCAACCATTGTCTTTTGCATCTTCAACCAACCGTTTGATCTCTTGTGTTAGCCTTTTTGTAGGATCCATTTTCAGTGGGCGATAGAATTGTCTGTTCTCTAACTGTCGAAGATATTCCAAGCGGTAGGATGATGTATTTATGATGACAGTAGCGCCACCTTTATCCGCTGGCTTGATGGTTATTGATTCGTCATTGGTAAGCATTTGTATTGCTAGTTGCTCTCTCTTTGTGAGGTTTTTAAATTGTCTGATGTCCTGCTTGCAAATGTTGGTGACTTCTTCCAAACAGCTTTCTCAAATGTCAAAACCTGAGAAGGAATCAGGTGAGAAGGGGGATTGAAAGTGGAGCGAGTTTTCAAGCCTGTATTATGTGCTCCTACTTCTGAATCTTCTTTAGATTTATCCTTGAAGAAGAAAAAGAGGCGAACTTTCCGGAAGAATTGCGCCAGTTCCTGTTGAATTTGGAAAGTATCACCTTTGTATGAGGGCACAAAACCCAATCCTCTATTGAGTGCTGTAAGTTCGTGTTCAGACAGCTGTCGATCACTCAAATTGACCACTAGGTCGCCTCGTGGATGGTCCCTGGCTGGGAGGTGAGTTTGGTCATGCTCCGTGTACTCCTGGGAGAGAGGGGAGGGCTCCAGTGGACGTGTGCCTGTTGGTTTCTTCTTCTTCCCCTTGATCGGCCTCGGCCAGACGCTAAAAGGATGCTTACCAACGATGAATCAATAACCATCAAGCCAGCGGATAAAGATGGCGCTACTGTCATCATGAATACGTCATCCTACCACTTGGAATGTCTTCGACAGTTAGAGAACAGACAATTCTATCGCCCACTGAAAACGGATCCTACAAAAAGGTTAACACAAGAGATCAAACGGTTGGTTGAAGATGAAAAAGACAACGGTTGGATCACTCCCCAAGAAGCCACATTCTTGGTCACAAGTCATCCAGTTACTCCATATTTTTATGTATTGCCCAAAATACATAAAGAGCAGAGACCACCACCTGGAAGACCTATAATTACAGGAATAGGGTCGCTTTTGGAGCCCCTTTCCACTTTTGTGGATCACTTTCTCCGACCACTGGTGTTTGAAATGCCTACCTATATTCAAGACACCAAAGATATCCTGAGACTTCTTGCTTTGACTCCGTTTGATACCACTAGAGACTATCTGGTCTCATTTGACGTTGAGTCTCTTTACACCTGCATTCTGCAGGATGAAACACTTGCAGCAGTACGATCCCTGCTCGAGGGCAGAGATTTGGATACCATCTCTCCAATACACTTCATAATGGAATGCGCACGTCTGGCTATGAAAGAAAATTTCTTTAAATTTGAGGATACCATCTACCTCCAAACATCTGGAACATCTATGGGCAGCATTTTTGCGCCCAGTCTGGCGAATTTGTATGTACACCTTTTTGAGCAAGAGAAAATATTGACAGATGACAAGCCATACAGGAACCATATTTTAGTATGGAAGCGCTATATCGACGACGTGTTCGTCATATGGCGGGGAACACCGGATACCATCACTGACTTTCATCAATGGTTGAATACCAAAAATGAGTTCCTAAAATTCACCTTGGAATTTAGTAATGTGAGTTTGCCGTTTCTGGACATTCGCATCTTCCCATTGGGAGATGGACTGGGATCAGAACTCTATAGGAAACCCATGGCCAGGAACTCTCTATTGGTATACAACAGCTACCATCCAAATTCCCTTCGGGATAATCTGCCCTATGGGCAATTCTTACGAATCAGGAGAAATTGTTCCACGAAGGACAAGTACGACGAACATGCACGGGCATTGTCAGCACAACTCAGAGATACAAATTATCCAACCGATTTGGTACGGAGATCAAGGAAATGTGCAGCAAACAACAACAGAGAGGCACTGCTTGAAGTTGCGTCACCCAAAGAAGAATCAACAACAATTACGTGTGTCAACACCTTTTGCAGCTTCTCCAACCAAATTAAGAAATCAATCAAGAAAAACTGGAAGATCCTGAATATAGGGAATACCAAGATACCCCAACCACTGTTTGCATTCAAAAGAAGTGCAAATTTAAAAGACCAGTTGGTGCATACATGTCCACAAGTAAGGAGGAACACCAGCCGAGAAACACTATGGGGCCTCCCAGCCATTCAAGGTCACTTTCCCTGTGGATCTTGTGCCACATGCCCACAAACAAAACACACTATCACTGTCGACATTGGCACGGATAGACCTTGGGTGTTATCTCGCCATACCAATTGCAATAGCGAGAAGCTAATCTATCTGATCATCTGCCCCTGTGATCTTAAATATGTGGGCATGACCACTCATAAGATAAAGACAAGGATAATGGAGCACAAGAGGACCATTCGTTGTAAAAAATGGTCCACAAAGCTCACGACTGATTTTCTAGAAAACAGCCATAGACCTGCAGAACTAAGTTGGACGGTGTTAGAACAACCTTACATCCCTCCGCACATAACAGAAATTGCTAAATACCTATTCCGCCGCGAACAAAGATGGGTTCACCGCCTACATAGTGATAGTGCCGGGCTCAATGATGACATCCCGTGGACGTCACTTTAGATCAAGTAAATTCTTCCTGGTCAAATAAGGGCAAGGTTTGTCATCTAGTACCTTATAGCTCTTTTGCATCGCACAGACGAAGTGGTCTGGTTACTACCCAGCACAAGTAGCAAGAATATCCTACACAATAAAGTCAACTATAAATCACTGCTCCACCACAGATGTTATATGTAATAGACATATTTAGGATGCATCTAGGGTACCACCTGACCTGAATGGTTCTGTTCCATATAGGTGCACTATTTCCAAGAATCTATAATGTACATTAACAATCTTGCCAGCTTTTACATTAGTCCTCCACTAGTGGAATGGACAATATATGAATATTCACCTTATGTTTTAAACGCAAAATACATTCCCTGTAGTATTTGAACCTAAGCGAATGCACAGGATCACCTTTTTATCTGTAAACACTACATTGCCCAGAAATCCCTGATGCGGGCAAGCGGCAACGTCATGGCATCGCTCCCCTGAGGGAACGCGGTGACGTCAGTATTCCGCTTTCCCGCTGCCGAGCGAGTCAAAAGGAGTACACTCGGCGAGCGGCCCTTTACCTCCGGCAGTAGTTCAATGCCCGACTGAGGTACCGACGGAGAGGTAAGGGTCGCTCGCTTTTCTCGTTTCTCGCTTTTTTGATATGTAGAACTTGACATCGGGTTATTTATAGCTCAATAGCGAGTCACCGCTTAAACCTGCCATAGCCATTGTGATGATGGAGAGACGTGCACAAGATACAGGCTGACGCATGGGTGGCTGTATTGTTTTCACGTTTCTGGTAAAGTGTATGCACTTAGGCGTTTCTAGTATTTCGTTGTTAACCACACAGAGTACACCTACGGGGCGTTTTCTTTCAGTCCCGAGTTTATTGTCACTTATAATTAGTGTGCAAATGGGTGCCTGTACTGCTTTTAGATTAAGAGTATGCTTATAGGTGATCTGACTACTTTCTGTTCATTACACAGAAAATACCTATGATTATCTAGCATTGTACCATATAAGAACACTGACCCTTATTGATAGAGCAGCATGCATTAGAGTGTGGCAAGGTGGGGTCGGCAGAGGTACAACAGGAGGACGCTATTGACTGGTGGACTGCAACGCCACTCTCTTCCCCCCCTTATCTCCCCGCAGCAGGATGAGTGGGATTCCCCAAACCAGCCTCTCTTACAGGACACGGAACCTCAGGAGCACGGCGTCTTTAATTGGGGATTCCCTGGCGACGGGACTCCTCCTCCGTGTGACGTCACGACAGACCAGCCAATAAGGAGCGAGGGATCAAAGAGGCGTGTGTGCATCGACACCGGAGCAGACGGATTAGAGACAGCAGCGAGAGCCGAGAGCAGCGACAGCGGAGAAGTGGGAGATCGGAGAGGGAGTAGCGGTACGGGACCCCGAGGACTCCAGGATACGCCAGGAGGCCACCGGCACCACGCTTCGCCAAGCCACACTCCAGGAGGAGCGTGGCTAACCCAGGTACGGGACCGGTTTACAGGGTGGTTAGGGAGGAGGGAACCTTCCGACACCTAGAGGGCCGGGAGGGCAGATCGCGGTCGTCCCCGCTTGCACCCTTCCCCCTTTCACGATCATGCGACCGTTCCGTGCACGGGTTGTTTTGAGGTGTCCCCAGCACTACCCTATCCCTGACACACTTCTGAACAAAAGCCCTTACACCCAGTATATTTTTGTTTTCCCTTGTTTGGCATTCACCGCTGCTCCATTCCTGCACCCCGGAGAGGGAGACCGTTTGAGGACCGGACCTCCAAGAGAAAAACTATACCAAGCTGGAGAAACATAGGAGGAACAGACGAAAGGCGGAACAGACCCCATATACCCCAGAAAGACTGTCCCATACCACAAAGAAACTGTTTGGAAAAATAAAAGAGTCTATAAAACGACCTGGCCTACGACCGCTCATTGCGACCCCACAACAACTGGTGTCAGAAGTGGGATCACCACCTCAGTCTATCTGTTCACCCGAGATGGACGCGGTCATTCAGCACCTTATCAAGGGCCAGGAGAAGTTAGAGTGGGCCGTAGAACGACAGCTGTCATCCGCCCAAGCTGACAGGGATGTTTTCAAACACACTATCACTGCTCAGATAGAAGGGCTACAGAAGCTGGTACAGGAACCCGGGACTCCGGTACCACGTGAACGACGAGGCCCCACGCAAGGACCTGCGGGGGTATCCTTGCAGAAATACGTGACCGGGGAAGACCCGGATGCGTTTCTGTTGAATTTTGAGCGCGCCGCAAGAGCGTGCGGCTGGCCGGAAGATAAATGGCCTTTCTTTCTGGCGCCTCTGCTAACGGGGGAAGCCCAATCAGCCTACCAGGTGGCCAACGCCACAGGCGATACCCCTTATCAGGACATAAAGGACATTATACTGGACCACTTGGGCTTGGATGCAGAGGCCTACCGGGTCCGGTTCAGAAAAGAAAGGGGTCTACCTGGGGAGAACCCCAAAACACTATTCTTCCGCCTTAAAATGGCCGCCGATAAGTGGCTGAAACCTGCCTCCAGCTCCAAAGAAGAGATAATGAACCAGGTATATCTGGAACAGTTTATGGAGGCCCTTCGCTATGGTACACAGAGGTGGTTAAGGCAACACACCCACCTTTCCCCGGAACAAGCCATTGAAATGGCTACCACCTACTCCCGCGCACAGCCAAGGACTATGACATGGGATGCCGAGAAAACAACCAAAACACTCCCTGGAAGAGCGGAGAAGAAAATACATAAACCCCTAAACGACTTTCCAAAATCCAGCCCTTCCAGACCAGAAGTCCCCACGTTTCGAGGGCCACAATGTTTCGAGTGTGGGGAGTGGGGTCACATCTCGCGAATGTGCCCTAAACGTAAACCAGCGGACGAACCCATGGAAGTGGGCTACATCCCTAGATCAGTCTTATACACTGCCGAGATGGGGACCTCATTTTATGTAAGTGTACAGGTGAACGGGAGGGTGATCAAAGCTCTTTTAGACTCAGGCTGTAGGCAGTCAGTTATTCTGAAAACCCTCATTCAGCCCTCACAATACATCCTAGACACCCTGGTACACATAAGGTGCGTACATGGGGATGTTAAGCCCTACCCTTTGGCTTCTGTTACCATCACCCCATTGACTGGGTCTCCCTGCACTGTAAGGGTGGGGGTGTTGGATACCGTACCTGAGGATCTCATTCTTGGGACGGACAATCCGGACTTTCTATTGCTGTTTCACAACAACATAGAAAAAAAGAAGAAGGGAAACCATACAACACCACAACCCGCCCTCATAACCCCCGAGCCTTGGGTGCTGGATAGGAGTTTTAGGTTTGCCCAGACTAATGACCCAACCCTATTTAATGCCTGGGAAGCCGCACACATGAGTCTAAATACCCCTACAACCTCCTACCCCCAATTCCTGATCAAAGACGACTTACTATACCGAAAGGGAACCGCTGAAGATCCGGCCCAGCTACTGGTCCCTATGTCTTTCAGGGAGCAGGTACTCTTCTTTTCCCACGCACACCTCACCGCTGGACATATGGGTGCGGAAAAGACAACACAAAACGTGTTGCGCAATTTCTTCTGGCCGGGCATATACAAAGACATCAAGGTACACTGTCAAGAATGCGTTGTATGCCAGAAAAAGAACCTACAACGTCCGCCAGCCGTACCGCTTCAGCCTTTACCCGTGATAGGAAGACCGTTTGAACGGGTAGGTATGGATCTGATTGGACCCTTACCCAAGACTCAAAGAGGAAATCTCTACGCGCTAGTTATCGTGGACTACGCTACCAGATTCCCTGAGGCTTTTCCGCTTCGAACACCCACCACGAAAAACATCACGGACAAACTTATGGAATTCTTCTCGAGGGTTGGGTTCCCGAAGGAGATCCTTACAGACCAGGGCACACCGTTTATGTCGCGGCTAATGAAGGAGGTCTGTCGGTCTCTAGACCTTCACCATTTACGGACGTCGGTATATCATCCCCAAACCGACGGTCTCGTGGAGAGATACAACAGAACCCTGAAGACTACTCTAAAGAAAATGTTATCTGTGGAAGGCAGGGACTGGGATCGACTGCTGCCGCTGGCCCTATACGTCCTGAGAGCTCAGGTTCAGAGTAGCCTGGGCTGCTCGTCGTTCGAGCTGCTGTATGGGAGGCAACCCAGAACATTGTTAGAAATGACTAAGGACGCCTGGGAGAAAGAGGGAGAAGACGAGAAGAAATCTCTCCTAGAGTATACACATCAACTGCGCTCTAGAATTGGAAAACTAAGGGATTTAGCCTACTCCAATCTCGAAAGAAGTCGGGACAGACAAAAAAGATGTTACGATAAATTAAAGAAATGGAGAAGGCTGTCTATCGGGGATTGGGCCCTGGTTTTACTTCCGTCCACAACAAAGAAGTTTCAGGCCGAGTGGCTAGGTCCATATAGAGTGGTGGGGGTCTTTGGCAAAACCACGTACCAGGTCCAGGTCTCGCATAACAGAAAACAGACTTATCATATAAATCTGTTGAAGAAATGGTTGGGACCCTTACCTACAGCGGCACATCTGACACTCCCAACCTCCTTGCCAGGAGGTACCACCCTAAACCACCTCGTGATAAACGAAGAGTTGTCCAAGGAGGAGAAGGCCGACCTGGTGGCCTCGTTATTGCCGTTCGCCCCCCTTTTTTCAGACACCCCCGGAAAAACCACTCTGACTGAACATCAAATTGAGACCCAGCCCGGAAAAAAAGTGAAACTGAGGCCATATAGGATTCCGGCCGCGAAAAGGGCAGCAGTGAGAAAGGAAGTGCAAGACATGAAACAGTTGGGGGTGATACGTCCCTCCAACAGCGACTGGTCATCGCCAATAGTCATGGTTCCCAAGCCGGATGGATCAACCCGATTTTGTATGGACTTCAGGGCATTGAATTCTATCTCCACGTTTGATGCCTACCCTATCCCTAGGGTTGATGAGCTCATCGAGAAATTGGGGGATTCCAAATATATAACCACATTCGATCTAACCAAAGGCTACTGGCAGGTTCCTTTACGTGAAGAAGACTGAAAGAAGACCGCCTTCGCAACGGAAGAAGGCCTATACGAATTCAACGTCCTCCCCTTTGGTCTACATGGAGCCAAGTTGGGGTACTACAGACGCTTTGTCCCACAATTCTCTGAGATAGCCTCCCCTTTGACAGATGTTCTCCGCAAGGATATGAGACCACAGCGTTTGTTACACCCCTCCAGAGAGATGCTGGAGGCGTTCCAGAAACTCAAAGACACCATAACCACAGGCCTAGTTCTAGCCTCCCCTGACTTCCACAAAACGTTCATTTTACACACTGATGCTTCTAACTACGGGTTGGGTGCGGTACTGTCCCAAATAGCTGAGGACGGGGTGGAACATCCAGTTTTATACATTAGCAGGAAGCTGTTCCCCGGGGAGACCCGATACCCTACCATAGAGCGGGAGTGTTTGGCGGTGAAGTGGGCTGTTGATAAGCTAAGGTACTACCTAGAGGGACGTCCGTTTATCTTGTATACGGATCACGCTCCCCTACAGTGGATGTGTAGACACAAATCACAAAACCCCAGGGTTCTCCGCTGGTTTTTGTCACTGCAGCCTTTTTCCTTTGATGTGCGCCACCGAAAAGGGAAGGACAACAGGAGTGCTGACTATCTGTCCCGGGTGTTTCCTCTCCCCGGTCAGGAGAATCCAAGGGAGGGGGTGTGTGGCAAGGTGGGGTCGGCAGAGGTACAACAGGAGGACGCTATTGACTGGTGGACTGCAACGCCACTCTCTTCCAATCAATCAATCAATCAATCATGTCACTTATAAAGCGCACTACATACCCGCGAGGGTCTCAAGGCGCTGGGGAAGAGGGGGTGGTGCTGCTACTGATCGAAGAGCCAGGTCTTGAGGAGTCTTCTGAAGGCCAGTAGGTCTTGGGTCTGTCGGAGGTTGGTGGGGAGGGTGTTCCAGGTCTTGGCGGCGAGGTGGGAGAAGGATCTGCCGCCGGCGGTCGTTTTCCAGATGCGGGGGACTGTGGCGAGGGCGAGGCTGGTCGAGCGGAGCTGGCGGGTGGGGGTGTAGAAGCTGAGTCGTCTGTTGAGGTAGGCTGTTCCGGAGTTGTGGAGTGATTTGTGTGCGTGGGTGAGGAGCTTGAAGGTTATCCTCTTGTTGACAGGGAGCCAGTGCAGGTCTCTCAGGTGGGGTGTGATGTGGCTGCGTCGGGGGATGTCGAGGATAAGACGTGCAGAGGCGTTCTGGATGCGTTGCAGCCGTCTCAGGAGCTTAGCCGTCGTTCCTGCGTAGAGGGCGTTTCCGTAGTCCAGCCTGCTGGTGACGAGGGCCTGGGTGACTGTTTTTCTTGTTTCGGTGGGGATCCACTTGAAGATCCTGCGGAGCATTCGGAGGATGTTGAAGCAGGATGAGGAAACGGCGTTGACCTGCTTAGTCATGGAGAGGGTGGGGTCGAGGATGACCCCTAGGTTGCGTACGTGGTCGGTGGGTGGCGGGGCTGTTCCCAGTGATGTTGGCCACCAGGAGTCGTCCCAGGCTGAAGGGTTGGAACCAAGGATGAGGACCTCCGTCTTGTCCAAGTTCAGCTTCAGGCGGCTGGTCCTCATCCATTCGGCGACGGCCTTCATTCCTTCGTGGAGGTGGGCTTTGGCGGTGTGAGGGTCTTTGGTGAGGGAGAGGATCAGCTGGGTGTCATCGGCGTAGGAGATGATGTTGAGGTTGTGCTGTCGGGCGACGTGGGCGAGGGGTGCCATGTAGATGTTGAACAGCGTTGGGCTGAGGGAGGAGCCTTGGGGTACGCCGCAGATGATCTTGGTGGCCTTGGATCGGAAGGGGCGAGGCGGACGCTTTGTGTTCTGCCGGAAAGGAAGGATGTGGTCCAGTCCAGGGCCTTCTCTTGGATCCCGGCGTCGTGAAGGCGTGTTCGTAGTGTGTGGTGGCAGACCGTGTCGAAGGCGGCTGATAGGTCCAGGAGGATGAGGGCTGCTGTTTCTCCGTTGTCTAGCAGGGTCCTGATGTCATCGGTGGCGGCGATGAGGGCGGTTTCGGTGCTGTGGTTGCTGCGGAAGCCGGACTGGGAAGGGTCCAGGATGTTGTTCTCCTCGAGGTAGCGGGTCAGTTGTTTGTTGACGATTTTCTCGGTGACCTTCGCGGGGAACGGGAGCAGAGAGATGGGTCGGAAGTTCTTGAGGTCCTTGGGGTCTGCCTTGGGTTTCTTGAGTAAGGCGGTGATCTCGGCGTGCTTCCAGCTTTCCGGGAAGGTTGCTGTCTCGAAGGAGATGTTGATTATTTTCCGGAGATGGGGCGCGATGGCTGTACTGGCTTTGTTGAAGATGTGGTGAGGGCACGGGTCTAGCGGTGAACCGGAGTGGATGGTGTTCATGATCTTGCTGGTGTCCTCGTCGTTGATGTTGGTCCAGGAGAGCAGGCGGTTGGTGGTTGTGGGGGCAGTGGTCTCGGTGGTTGCCGGGGCGGTCGTGGTGTTGAAGCGGTCGTGGATGTCGGCGATTTTGCGGTGGAAGAAGGTGGCCAGTGAGTCGCACAGGTCTCGTGACGGCTGGATGTCGTTGGTGTTGGAGCTGGGGTTGGAGAGTTCCTTCACGATGTTGAAGAGCTCTTTGCTGTTGTGTGCGTTGTTGTCTAGGCGGTCTTTGAGTGCGGCCCTTTTGGCGGATCTGATGAGGTGATGGTGACTGCGGGTGGCGCTCTTGTGGGCGGCGTAGCTGTCCGTTGTCCGTTTGTGGAGCCAGATCTTCTCCAGTTTTCGGCATGTTCGTTTCCCCCCCTTATCTCCCCGCAGCAGGATGAGTGGGATTCCCCAAACCAGCCTCTCTTACAGGACACGGAACCTCTGGAGCACGGCGTCTTTAATTGGGGATTCCCTGGTGACGGGACTCCTCCTCCGTGTGACGTCACGACAGACCAGCCAATAAGGAGCGAGGGATCAAAGAGGCGTGTGTGCATCGACACCGGAGCAGACGGAAGAGAGACAGCAGCGAGAGCCGAGAGCAGCGACAGCGGAGAAGTGGGAGATCGGAGAGGGAGTAGCGGTACGGGACCCCGAGGACTCCAGGATACGCCAGGAGGCCACCGGCACCACGCTTCGCCGAGCCACGCTCCAGGAGGAGCGTGGCTAACCCAGGTACGGGACCGGTTTACAGGGTGGTTAGGGAGGAGGGAACCTTCCGACACCTAGAGGGCCGGGAGGGCAGATCGCGGTCGTCCCCGCTTGCACCCTTCCCCCTTTCACGATCACGCGACCGTTCCGTGCACGGGTTGTTTTGAGGTGTCCCCAGCACTACCCTATCCCTGACACACTTCTGAACAAAAGCCCTTACACCCAGTATATTTTTGTTTTCCCTTGTTTGGCATTCACCGCTGCTCCATTCCTGCACCCCGGAGAGGGAGACCGTTTGAGGACCGGACCTCCAAGAGAAAAACTATACCAAGCTGGAGAAACATAGGAGGAGCAGACGAAAGGCGGAACAGACCCCATATACCCCAGAAAGACTGTCCCATACCACAAAGAAACTGTTTGGAAAAATAAGAGTCTATAAAACGACCTGGCCTACGACCGCTCATTGCGACCCCACAACATAGAGCAATAGAGTTTTTTATAACCAGCCTTAAAAACGAATTCTGTGAACTTGTGCATTAGCTTAAACAGACAGGCTTGCTCGAGTGTTGTACTTAGCAAGCACCTGATCTGATCTGAGTCATTAATCAGGCTTTTGATCCAGATAGCCTTAGTTCAACTGATACACTGTCTTACCGAGGTTATCTCGGTAAAAGCCTTTAGTTTCATAGCTTCTTTTTAAAGGCTCTAGGTGCTATTTGTCATTATATGCCTTAGAGTCCTTTCGATGATCGGTTCTCTTTTCAAATATCTCACTTTAGGGTAGTGGTGTCCGACCAACTCGTTGAGTGTGTTTGACACTTTCACTTCCTTTTCTTACAGAGCGGTACCCCTCCCCTGAGCTGTTGCCAGGTTGAGGTGAGGCTTATTATCCGCACACCATGGGTAAGATAACTTTTTCATTTGATTTAAAAAAAAAAAAACACTAGTTGATTGAGCGTGAAGGCATTTGCATCTCACTAGCTCCTTACTATGTACGGAATGACATGTTGTGAATCTCTAACCTACTGGTTTTCTCTTGTTGCTTGTGTCTCTCTTATAGTTACGGCCAGTAAATCGAACACTGAAAAACAGATAGACTACTGGTGTTGTATTTCACTTTCTACCTTCTACTTTCACGATTTTTACGTAGTATTGACGCAGTAGCACTGTTTAAATGTCCTGACGAAAGCCGTGATACCATTCTGGGTCTCCAAGGCTGAAACATGTAGACCTACTTTTTTCATCTGACACGTGCAATTCTATATCCATACTGCAGGTGCACTGTTTTTAATCCTGACAACGAGAACGAACGAATAAAGGTAGCTCCATCGCTCTCGCTAGTTAGTTTTAGTTTCACTACCTACACCTTAGAGTTTTTTTCTTCTTTTTGTAGCACTGCGCCCTCATCACACTAGTGTTGACCTTCCTCATCTGAAGGATTTAGTATATCCTAGAAAGTGTAGGAATAAAAACATCCCTGAGCTCCTTCCTCTCAGTGAGGGAGTTGTAGCCCTTGGCGAGACTAGGCTTTCTCGCCAAGAGGAGAATCCCAGATGATGAAGCATGCCACCTATGGTGGGTGAGGGATTTCGTCCTGAAAGGGATCTCCCCACAAGCTCCTAGAGACTAACTCCAGTGTTCTCTTCTGCCTGTACAGGCATCACAGACCAAGGATTTCTTTGTTGTTAACTACATACATGGGTGCCTGCAGCTCTTTTTGCATTGGTACTTAGGGGTCCGGTGATATGTGTATACTGGTGTCTTTAAGTGTGTGGTTTAGGGTGTACACAAATGTCTCTACCTGTGTGACTTTGTGTGTTCAGGGCTACCTAGGTGTGTTGCTGTGCCTTTATATGTGCAGGCACATGTGATCTAGATCAGTATGTGCAAGGATGTTGTATGTCTATCTGCATGAAATCTCCCAAAAACAGTCCTGTGGCTTTGTAATGTTTGTTTAGATTTGACTTTCTGAATGAAACACGTGGCCTAGATGTGCCAAATCCTTTGAGAGATAAAGAAATCCATGACTCAAGAGAGCTATTTGTGACTGTTGGCTTTGGTAGGTGTTGAGTGAGTGGTTTCAAGTAGTATGTGTCAGGAATGTTTTAAGGGCATTGTTAAAAAGAAATCCAGTCCCTGCCACAATCATTAAAAACAAGTCAGGCAGTGAAATGCTTGATAGTAAAAATAACTAACAAGTCTGCAGTGAAAAGTAAATAAATGTTGGCTATGACAACTTTTTGAGGAACACAGTGAATGGAAATACATGAAATTGTTACTCAAAACACACTGTTTCAGAGTGTAAGACAGTGAAAAGGCAGAGAACACTTAGAAGCAGGAAAACAAAACACTCCAAATTGTCTATCTCATGAAGTGGAAATGTTTTCTATTCTTTTTAAATTTCCGTCGATACTGTCCAGCTGTGGTATTTTAGCCAAAAACTATTTTACATTCTAGAACTTTGCTTTTAGTATGATATATTCAACCTTAAAAAGTTCCAGCATGGGAAATGCTGCTGTCAATAAACAACAGGGCTGGCTCCAGATGTCCTACTTGGTCATATTGATCTGTTCACCCTATTATACATAACTGCGTACCTACATTGTTCATCTGTCCATAGGCCCTGCTGCACATCACCAAGAGCTGAACTCATACACAACACCCACAGCTCCAGTGCTCATCTGCAGCCAAGCCTAGTTTAAATTTTCATAGGGTGGGGTGGCAGAGTATGGGGAGTGAACTTTGACCCTTGATATCTCCTGGAGTCCCATCACAGGAAGTGCTATCACAGGAAAATACACTTTGGAGTCTGTCCTACCATCCTAACACTTTTTACTCTGCAGGGTCAGCCTCACGTATAGGGCAATCAGGTAGTGACGGGTGGGTTGGTCTGACAGATTAGTGTGTGGGCCGGTTTGTAAGCAGTTTGTGAGTCTGTTTTATAGCCAGGTGGGCCAATTTTTCCTGTTGAGTTCTCCAATATAACCACAAACATTGACTGGAGCAAATACAAATGAATGCAGTCTCCCATGCACCCTCTACAGGGTGTCTTTACTAGTTCAAAACTGACCTGATTTGCAAATGTGGGACACATTTTTAGCTATCTGGTTTGCTAATGGGGGGCACTTTTATTTTGGTGGCCCGGGCCACGGCCGGACTGGGAACTGAAACCAGCCCTGGCAATCAGCTTGACTGGCCCCCGGGGGGGAGGGGGTGCGAGTGGGAAGCACCACTCCTGCTGCCGCTTTTGTTACAGGCGGCCGATATTGCAGCACTGCTGCAAAACTGGCCACCTGTAACAAAACTGGCCCCGAGGGGTCCAAAACCGCCCCCCACCCTTCCAGCCCACTGGGGAAATGCTCGGTGCCCACTATGGCCAGTCCGGCCCTGGTCCGGGCCTATTTTTTGTCTCAGCTTAACCCTTGTACATTGCGTTGCTCCCTTGTCTAGACCCTGCACCACTCTCTATCCCCAAACCCTACCCAACCTCTGGATCATTCACTGTAGAAATGCCAGCAAACCTTCCCCTCCAGAAACTGGATACAACTAATTGTGCAATATGTATTATTTCAATCATTTACACTTTTCAAAAGAGATCAGGTGTATGTTTCCGAAAAGAAAAAAAAATTAATGCACATAGTGTGGACAGTAAAGTAGGTGCTTCCAACTGACATCTTGATTGTATTTCAAAGCTCAGCAAGTGCACATTTCATATCTATGCCAGGGGTGTAACAAAAGCCTCTGCAGCGCATGGAGTCCTCCACCCCTTCAGCCCCCCCAACCCTTCAGGGGTCCCCCATTTAGGCCAAGGTCAATGAATATATATTTGAGATATGGAAGACTCAGCTGTCCCTCATCACATTCTGCAGTGGGGCACCATCATTTTGTGTTACATCACAGATCTATGCATTGTTAACACACCACTACACAAAGTAGCATTTATTATCATTTAACTATACACGTTCCATTTTAATTTTGGGAGACAGGATCTGGTTCAGCTAATTTTACATATTTAAAACTCAGTGCCCAATTCATGGACTAGCAATGATAGCAATGCAACTGTATTTAGAATTCTCAGGTTGTCCCACGTCAGCTAATTAATTAATCAAACTAAACGTGAATTCCTACAAGGATGCTGTTATGAAACATCGGGACAGAAACCCCAAAGCCTTTAGTGGAAACCACCCCATTTGGCAATGACCTTATTGAGTTAATAGTCAGTCTGCCACTGTCTACTAGGCAACCCAATTAGCCACCAGCAGTCTTTGTATCACCAGAGGGGGGCTCTTTATGAGAAGGGCTCCAAGGTGGTCAGGGGCCACAGCCACACTGACAACACAACAAAATTCAATGGCTCTCAACCCACAATTTCACTATGGATCTTAATTAATGCCTATAAGCATCTAGTCAAATTCTGTATGGCCTGTGGAAATATTCCATTCAACTGTTTGCTTAGGGAAGTAAGTTGAAAAGTATGCAAACCGAAGTGATCTGGTGTGTTGCTACATTCTATTCGTTAGGCTGTAAACGAGGGTTAGTTTCTTGCAACATATTCACAAAATGCTTTGCACAGATAGCAGTAAAGTGTGAACCAAAGCGCCAAACATAAGACAAAGAAATATCAAACATAAGCCCACTGCAGACATGAATGTCACACAGAGGCACGTCCATCAGCCCTGAATCTCCCCCAACAGGCCCCGCTGGCCACCCGCCCCAGTTTCCAGCTCGACCAAACCTTTAACTTGGGTACTTCCAGCAGCTTTCTTTTATTTGGATGAGACCTGTGCAGTCGTACTGTTAAAAATAGACAAATATATTGACATCACAATCAAAAATCAAAGGCGGCCATGGCAGAGGTGGGAGTCCAACCCTCACTTCTCTGTGCCTGCGAGAGACTTTCCTTGTTCTGGGACAATATTTAGAAAAATATAAAAAATATAAATAAATTCAAATAATATTCTCATATTGTAGGACATAAATCATATAATTGGAGAAAAATATTGGAGACAAAGATAATATCAGTGAATCTTCGCCACTGTTACTAACAAGACTTAGGGGCATATTCACAAGGAGCTATCGCCGAATTAACAGCACTTTATCGCAGCCAAAGTCGTGATAAATTTACCTCCCCATTCACAAGCCGGTGTTAACAGCCCACAGCACCAGTTTACCCGCGATAGCAGCCGCAAAAAACATCGCCACAGAGGACCCCAGCAAATATCGCTAATGAGATGCCGAGTGGGCGTTCCTGTGCCAAAAGTCGAGACAACATCACACCTCAACATTCACAACGACCAGCAACATCGGCAATAAGAACACAAAACAGGCGATAAGGCGCGTTAGCACCAGGAAATTTACACCTGCTCTGACCTGGTGTAAAGTCGGACGGCAGCCAGCACCACAAAAGGGAGCACAGCCCAGGGCTACATCGGAAGGGCAACAGATGCCATGGAGCCACCCATCATGCGGCCCGGACACCCAAGAGGGCCACAACACCCACTGCCACCACCCCCAGGACCACCCCTCCCTGGCACCCCCCCGACCAAAGACATGCCACATCAGCCACAACTAAACATGTACAAAATATTCTGCTTGATGTCGCACAATCACAACTGGTGACATGCATGTGTCGTCACAGAAATGAGCAGCACACATTCACTTACGAAGCAACAAATGAAACTTTATTAAAATGAACACCGAAATGAAATGAAGACACATGGCCGCTCCCCTCGGGACAATACGTAGGTCACAGCCTGTAAGACAAAAAACATGATGAAAAGGTGTGTCCTGCGCACATCAGAGGACAGAGAGAGAGCGAAGGAGAGAGAGAGGAAGAGAGGGAGGGAGAGAGAGGGGAAGAGAGGGAGAGAGAGAGAGAGAGAAGAGAGGGAGAGAGGAAGAGAGGGAGCGAGAGAGAGAGAGTGCCGCCCCTGTGCACCCAGGCCACACTGCTCACCTGCTGCCACCGGTGTGTCTCCAACCATGTGCCGGTATGTATAGCAGGACACCAGGTCACACATCTGAGTCAGAGCCGTCAGCTGAAACAGAGTCCAGATACATGACTGGCACAGTACACACACTTGCACAAGACAACATCGCCTGCCCGCCCATGCACACCCAGGCCTCAATGCTCACCTTCCGCCATCGGCACGTAGACAGGAGGTCCCACCACGTGCCGCTCAAGGCACAAGCCCAGGGCCCGCGGACATGGCACCCTTCACATCATGCAGCCCCGCTCCACAGGCCACCAGGTCTCGCGTTTGGTGCTGGGTCTTGATTACTCCATGGCATAGGACATACCAGTGCACCCGGCATCATCGCAGGCTGCAGACCCGCTCAGCCCAATGGGTACCACCAACTCTGGGATCCCGGAAGTGACGCCACGTGGCGGTAGGCCCGCGCTGCCTGCTGGCTCTGGCCTACACTGCGGGCCAGCAGGGCACACAAAACCTGAGCTGTCCGGACCGCCAGGAGGGGGCATCATCGCAGGCTGCACACCCGCTCAGCAGCTTAAGGGGCCACTGACTCGTTGCACCCAAAGTCACCGTCCCGTGGCGGGGTGCCTGTGCCGTCCGCAAGGCCCTGTGTGCCACTAACCCTGTGCAACCCCAGTCTGCGCCACGTGGTGGTAGGCCCGTGCCGTCCACAAGGCCTCGGTGCCACTAACCCTGTGCGCAAAAACTCATGGGCCCTTAATGATTGAGAACCGTGGAGCGTCCGTCATCCAGTCACCACCGGCAGAGGGGAATGTGATGTCGTCGGCCCCTTATGTTGGCGGAGTCACATGGCCTGTGACACGTGTGCCGGATGGGTGTGGTGTGCATGCAAACCTGCCCTCAGGGAGTGGCTGTGACATGCTGACAACTAGACCAGTGACCTGCAAACCACCAGCGAGTACGCCTGTGATGGGTAGCAATGAGGGCCCCCCTCGGAGCGTTAGCGGAGTGGTCTGGCCTGCCGTACGCCGGACCAGCGCAGGGCTTGCAACAATGACTCGTGGGCTCTGGGCGTGGTTCAGTCCATGTCCGGACAAGGAAGTGACTGATGCGTGTGTCCCTGTTGTAGTGTTCACGGGACCCGGTACACAAAATGCAATGTAGCACCCTCTGACTGGCATCCCACAGGATGAACATCATTGACGCAAGGGAAGTCACTGTCCCTACATTCATCCACACATTCACACATGAATGATGAAAGACATGACACAGCAGTGCGTCACTGGATGTTTATTGCACATCCAGTGCAGTTATCAAGCTGGAGCGGTACAGGGCAATGCCGAGCACACTACACAATATGGGCACGTGGAGGGCCAGCCAGAGTCCATCCGGGGATGACATGTACTGCGGAAGAAGAAGGGTACAGTCCGCAGTCTGGTCGCCATGTCATTGGTCGTCAAAAGGATGTGGCAGTCCATGATGCTGTCCAAGGTGAGTGCATCGGAGTGTATCGGTGGTCAGTGGAAGGTCATGAGGCCATGTGCGGGACCAAGCAGAAACAGGCCAGGTGGCGGAAATGTATGCTAGTGGCTCCTTCTGAGAGCCAACCCATCCATGTCCTCGTCCTCGGATGTGTGCTCTGCCCCACCTGTGGGTGTTGCAGTACCGGCTGCGGCACTGTGTGGCAGTGACACATCAGGTGCCGGAGTGGATACGCCTGCTGCACTGGGAGGCACTGACACACCAGGGGGCGGAGATGTGGATGGTGTGGGGGCAGCAGCATTCATCATCGCCACGCCTTGTGGCAGCAATGCCATGATGAGGACATGCAGGGCCTGGTAGATCCCAGCTACATTTCGCTGATGTGCAGCGGTGGCTGCCATCCCTTCCGCCTCCATCCGCACCATGTCCTCCATGACCCTCCGTATGTGTGCCAGCTCACGGCTGGCATCGCTGGGGCCACTCTGAGCGGACAGGTATTCCTCACTCCGTGTCATGACTCCAGCGATGTCAGTCAGGGCTCGTTGGAGACCATGTGGCGGACATAGACACCCAAGGATGGCATCCAGTTTGGTAGCCATGAGGTCAAACCCCACCGCACCTGCTCGGCAGTCTCCCTCTGGCCCTCCAGCACACGGCGTTGGAAGGCCATTTGTTGTTCCTGGGGGACTTGGGAGGGTGCCGGGGCTGTGGGTGCCTCCTGCTGGGTGGTTTGGGTGGTGGGTGGGGTCTCATCGATGTAGCTGGGCTGCCCTGATCCTGGAGGTGGCTGGCGGATGAGGTCAATGATGTCTTGGATGGTTTGGGTGTTGATGCTGGTTTTGTCCTCCTCCTCGTCATCAGTGAAGAGTGGCTGTGACTGCTCTGCAGGAGGTGTTGACGATGCCTCTGAGATGTGAAGGGGAGATGGTGTATTACAATGTGTCCACATGTATGTAGCCCTTCCCTGTCCCCGAGGTCCCAGGCTGGTCGTCTGGGGTGCTTGTGGGGTTGCGCTCGTCCTCTGCGCCTGCTCCGGCTGCCTCCATGGTGCTTGGGTGTTGGTCAGTTTGTGTGTGGGTGTTTTCTCTACTTTTATGATGGTTTTTGACGCCTGCCAGGTGTGTGTTGCAGGCCTGGCGCTGCTTGTCGCTGATTTCCTCATCGCGCTTTGGCTCATCGCGTGTTTTTTGGTGTTGTGGTTTGTGTTTTTATCTCCATTGTGGTGGTTGTATCGCGGACATTGTCCGCGGTTTCGGCAGACTATCGCATGCTACCACCTTGTTGTGAATTCCACGTTGACACAGGGTTATTTTCCCGCGATAGGCTACGATATTGAAAGATGCGTTATGCTACTCTTGCGGTAGTTATCACACGTTCTTGTGAATATACCCCTCAATTTTCTAAACGCTCATGTTCATGGCTGCATGAAAGCCTAAGGGAATGATAATTTTAATGACAGTGAAAACGCATGTACCAGCATAATATATTGTTAAGATAATATGATTTCATTTGCATCTTTGCTACAGTTTTAAGGCCATTGCATATAATGCTACCTTCATTTTCACATCTATTAAGAAACCCACATACTAAGTTGGTATTTGCATTTTCACTACTGTTAATCTTTAGAAGCTTTATTGGTAATTATTTATTGATGTTTTGCATTATCTTTCAGTGCAGCCATATAAGGAAAGCCTGAAATGGTGACGCCTAGCACTTCCGTCTCCTTGGCACGCGGACACGAGGGCGGGATTCCAGCTGAGTGACAGATTCACCCTCCCTCCACAGTCACTGATTTAGTGTTTGGGAGTGGTGAAAACGTTTGAATGGACGGCAGGGGAGAGTATTTCACTTTGGAGAGATCGACCTGAATAATTAATCAAAGGCCACAGGGAACTGTTCGAATTAGTAGCGGACACAGTTGGTTTGGGCTATTAAACCACTTACTTTGATGACCTAATCTTGTGCTCCCCTACTGTCAAATTGTTAAACCCTCTTCTTCTCATCTACCGCTCATTATGGATTGTTCCAACTCGGAGGGGGGTCGCTGCTGCTCAATACCAAAGTGACTTACACTCCATTACCTTTGTGACTACAACGTGGACATCGAGCCGAGTCTGCCCCGTCACAATGTCTGAGTTTATAAAAATAATTTCATGAGTGGGCCGTGCTGAATGTCCCATGGGCTGTGTATTAAAATATAGTTATCAAAAATATCCTCCCGTAAATATTGTAAATAATGTGGCATAATATCGTTTATCCAATTGGGCTGAATTTTTGCATTATCGGCTCCAATGGGATAACAATTTTGTAATAGATCTTTAGGACATAATATTTCTGTCAGGCTATATTTTGATTACCACATTCCAGTACCATACCGTCCTTGAGTGTAGAGAGCTTATGAAGGGTCACAGACTAAAAGGAAGGGAGAAGTTGCAACAAAAGTGTCCTGAAAACATCAGCTTTAGGGAATATGGTTACCTTTAGAGATGCTAATCAGACAGAAAGTTTGGAAGACCTCAATCTCTTCCACTCCTCCAACTTGCTGCCAGCTTCCCTCCTCCCCTCAGGGCTCAGTTCATAAAACACTTTTAGTTGGGTACTTCAGGCAGCCTTCTGAGTACCTAGTTTAAAAAAAAGCACAACACTGCGTTAAGCCTGAACGAAATTTAAATAACGCTGATGTAATTCATTTAATATTGTGATTTTGGTGTTACACTTGTTATGCAAAATTCCCCAAATTACGCCATTATGTCACTTCATGTAATTATGCTCCATTCACACAAAAAATTCATTGGGAATGCTGCCATTCACAGTATACATTTATAGTGAATGTGAGCAGCTGTTGTTCGTAGTGCTTTTGTTTAAATGCATCCTTGTGCCATCAAATGTTTATAGTGTTTATAGTGATCCACCCATTCTGATCAATGTAATGCCCCCTTAAAGCAAAGTGGTGAAAAACAGCCAAAGTGCCTTTCCAATGCAAAATACCTTTTGCGATGAAAAGTAAAATGTCTTTCAAGATTTTGCTCTGCTTTAAATCAGTTTGTAGGACATTGCATTGGCACAATCCTAATAAATCTGCCCCGAAGCTTATAGATACAGGAAAGTTCACAAAGTTTAACATGAGCAACCAAACCCTCTACCACTGTTTAACATTAGCTATAGAACCCCTTTGTGTTTTAGTATCCTGCATTACCTTGTAATGCATATTAGAATATTTTGCACTATATATTGGTCTAAGAAGGTGCTAGAACCCTATGTTTCTTTGTTGTGTGTGCATCATTATTATAGATGCCTACATTTCCTTTGTGAAAATAAAGAACTACTCAATTCTTACAGGACATTTAGATTATGTGGTATAATTGCTTGTATCAGTTGTATGATGGAACCACACATGCCATAACAATGGATGTCTTAACATCACGGTCATTACAAGGACTGCGTCTTTACCATGAATGCCTTAACAATGCATGCCTTTACCATGCATATGCCTTTAACACATATTCCTTTACAACGAAAAAAGTAAGGGCCTCATACGCGGCACTTTACGTGGCTTTTCATGGCCTTGTAAATATGTGCCCCTTTCCACAGGGGCGTTCTATGGGTGTTGCACACCCATGGAAACTGAAGCATTCCCAGATTTACGAGGAATCGTAAAACTGGGAATGCGTCAGATTCCTACGCCTCCCCAGAAGTGGCTTGGAGTGGCGCAACGGAAAAATACTTTTATTTCTTCTTATTTTTTCCTCTTTCTATGCGTGCTGCAGAAAGAGGAAAATGCCATTAATGATTGTTTTTGAGCAGGAAGGTGTCCCTTCCTGCACAAAAACAGTCAAACCCGCAATGCAGGCACCCTTGCAACATGATGCAAGGGTGTCTGTTTTGATGCACGGCTGCTGTTTGTGCGCAGGGGAGAAGGACAGGAATGTGCCGTATAGATATGGCGCATTCCTCTCCTTTTCTTTTGATGCAGGGTAGCGCAGCAGGAAGGCCTGATGTGCTGCCATGCGTCAATTTGTTTTAAAGGAGGCCTTAAGTATTTAGCAGGTAAGTAGAAAGCCTTTATATATATATATATATATTCACTGAAAAAACCATAGGTTTCAGGGACGTTATAGTTACAAATTAGCATTTAAAAAAAACTTTGAAATTCACTGAAAAAACCATTGGTTTTAGGGACAGTTATAGTTAGTTGGATATTGCACTCGTACAAAACCCGTGAAATTCCCCGTTATAGTTAGTCCAGCTAACTATAACTCGCGCCCCGCAATGCACTGCTGATGACGTCACATATTACATCACTCATGACATGGTCAGTGACATCACTGATGACATCTCAAATGACATCACTGATGACATCATCCAGTGACTGTGTGTTTCTGTAAAGTTTAAATATTTTTAATATATATAGGAAAAGACGTATTGAAGAATGAGTGGGTGTGTAAGTGTCTGTATGGATGATTTAGTAGGTGCGTGACTGACTCTATAAGTGAGTGATTTAACGTATCTTACTGAATGCATGGGTTAGTGACTAAACTGGGTGAATGTCTGTATCCGTCTGTCTGTTGCTGTGTAAGTGGCTGCATGTGTTTGTGAATAGCTACATGAGTGTCTATATGAGTTATTGAATGCTTGTCTGAGTATCTGTATGGGTGCCTGAGTGTTTGTGTGGGAGGGGTGTGTGCAACTCTGTGCATAGATGTGTGAGTGGGTGATTCACTGGGTGGATGGTTTCAAGAGTGCATCTGTGATAGACTGTATGGGTGGGTAAGTGTGTGTAAGCGTGTGTTAGTGAGTGAATGTATGTCCCAGTGGTACATGTGTGAGTAACTACATATGTGAAAGGCAGTATATATGTGTGTTGGAGTATATAAATAGCTATAAGCGAGAGTGAGTGATTGTGATAGTGGCTGTATGGATGAGTGTGTGCTTGTATCAGTGATTGTATAAGAGCGTAAGAATGTGCTACTATTTGTATGAGTAAGTGAGCTGGTGTGTGTATAACTGTATAGGTGAGTAAATGGTAGTGTGTTTAATTATTTGCATGACTGACTAGGTGTGTGAGTACCTCTATGGATGAGTGGCGGTGTTTGAGTGTCTATATAGGAGTATGAGTGCATATGATAGTCCTGTACTGAGTGACCGTAAGTATGAGTGACTGTACGGGTGAGTGAGTGGATGTGTGCGTAGACCTAAGAATCAGTGAGTGGGTATGTAGTTATTGGTGTTGGAGTGTCTATGGTTTTGCGAATGGCAGTCTGTAATTTAGAGTGGGTGTATCAAAGGTTATATTGGGGTGTGAGGAGGTGCATCAGATTATCACGTGGATGATGTCATCAGTGATGTCATTTGAGATGTCATCAGTGATGTCATCAGTGATGTCACTGACCATGTCATGAGTGATGTAATATGTGACGTCATCAGCAGTGCATTGCGGGGCGCGAGTTATAGTTAGCTGGACTAACTATAACGGGGAATTTCACGGGTTTTGTACGAGTGCAATGTCCAACTAACTATAACTGTCCCTAAAACCTATGGTTTTTTCAGTGAATTTCAAAGGTTTTTTAAATGCTAATTTGTAACTATAACGTCCCTGAAACCTATGGTTTTTTCAGTGAATTTCAAAGGTTTTTTAAATGCTAATTTGTAACTATAACATGTCTGAAACCTACGGTTTTTTCAGTGAATTTCAAAGGTTTTGTAAATGACAATTTTTAAATGTATTAATTGTTATATAAATTTTTTTCATACTGATTTCCAAATTTTTTAGAAACAATTTTTTTTTAAATATTTTATTTTTTAAATTACATTGTAATTACATTATACATTACATTACAAAAATACTTTCTCAGAATGAATTACTTTAGTTTAAATACTTTGCACATAGGCAATAGACTTTTAAGTACAGTAGTTACAGTTGTTGCAATGGGCAACACATTTTCAAACACAATGCAACATTCAGCTCAATGTGAATTTCTAGTTAAATGCAATTAGTTACTTTATGGATTACTTTTCTAACCACAGGACTGGATCCTAGATTCAGTCCTGGTACATCTCCTGTAAACAGTTGAGTAAAAGCGTTTTGGTTACAGTCGTGATTTTTAAGGAATATTATTGTACTTTAAAAGTTCACACTTAGAAACTTTTTCTCATAGAATCACCAATGTTATCCTATGGAAGGAAATTCACTTAGAAGTTAAAAACTGTTATCGTTACTTTTTCTTACTCAGTGTTGGATCCTGGATCCAGCACTGGTGCATCTCCTGTAAACAGTTGAAAGAATGCGTTTAAGTCATACAGGCGATTTATTAGGAATATTTGTAGTTTGTGAAAAAACTTTTCTGCTGAAAACCAGACAATGGATTCCTATGGAAGAAAATATAAGTTACTGGTAAGTACGGTTAAAATTACTTTTCAGGGTCAGTGCTGGGCTAAAAGATGCAGCACTGGGTTCTCTCCTGATAACAGGTGAGTAAATTGGAATTCCTACTTTGGTTGATTTTAGAGGAATATTATAAAGTTCCAAAACTCCACACTTAGAAGAATTTCCAAGTGAAACCAGTCAATGTTAGCCTATGAAGGAAATTCAAGTTACTGGTAAGTACGGTTAAAATTACTTTTCAGGGTCAGTGCTGGGCTAAAAGATGCAGCACTGGGTTCTCTCCTGATAACAGGTGAGTAAATTGGAATTCGTACTTTGGTTGATTTTAGAGGAACATTATAAAGTTCCAAAACTCCACACTTAGAAGAATTTCCAAGTGAAACCAGTCAATGTTAGCCTATGAAGGAAATTCAAGTTACTGGTAAGTACGGTTAAAATTACTTTTCAGGGTCAGTGCTGGGCTAAAAGATGCAGCACTGGGTTCTCTCCTGATAACAGGTGAGTAAATTGGAATTCGTACTTTGGTTGATTTTAGAGGAATATTATAAAGTTCCAAAACTCCACACTTAGAAGAATTTCCAAGTGAAACCAGTCAATGTTAGCCTATGGAAGGAAATTCAAGTTACTGGTAAGTACGGTTAAAATTACTTTTCAGGATTAGTACTGGGCTGAAAGATACAGCACTGAGGTCTCTCCTGATAACAGGTGAGTAAATCGGAATTCGTATTTCGGCTGATTTTAGAGGAATATTTTAAAGTTCCAAAACTCCACACTTAGAAGAATTTCCAAGTGAAAACAGTCAATGTTAGCCTATAGAAGGAAATTCAAGTTACTGGTAAGTACGGTTAAAATTACTTTTCAGGACCAGTACTGGGCTGAAAGATACAGCACTGAGGTCTCTCCTTATAACAGGTGAGTAAATCGGAATTCGTATTTCGGCTGATTTTAAAGGAATATTTGTATGTTTCAAAAATCAACACTTAGAAACTTTTTCAACAAAAAGCAGGCAATGATATCCTATGGAAGGAAATTCAAGTTACTGGTAAGTATGGTTAAAATTACTTTTCAGGACCAGTACTGGGCTGAAAGATGCAGCACTGAGGTCTCTCCTTATAACAGTTGAGTAAATAGGAATTCGTATTTCGGATGATTTTAGAAGAATATTTGCACAATGGTGAAGGGAGGGGGCGGGGCCTGAGGTGACATCTGTGCAAACGCGCCCCGTGGCGCGTTTTAAGTTGGGGGATTAAGTCCCCTTGAATCCTGAGGGTCCTAGGGGCCAACTAGCCCACCAGGAACCTCC
Source organism: Calotriton arnoldi (assembly GCA_963921515.1). Taxonomy (NCBI): domain Eukaryota; kingdom Metazoa; phylum Chordata; class Amphibia; order Caudata; family Salamandridae; genus Calotriton; species Calotriton arnoldi. Next base: position 172,789 of record CAWUFW010019536.1, read on the forward strand.
AATATGCGCCAGGGGCTGCGTTGCAGAGAGTGTAGAGAGGCCACACCCCTTTTACACCTCTCTGCAACGCAGCTCTGTGGCGCTTTCTGGATGTACCTGTTGGGCTAGTTGGCCCCCATGGACCCTCAGGATTGAAGGGGATTTAATTCCCCATCTTAAAACGCCCCACGGGGCCTGTTTGCACACATGTCACCTGAAGCCCCGCCCCCTCCCTTCACCACTGTGCAAACGCGCCCCGTGGCGCGTTTTAAGTTGGGGAATTAAGTCCCCTTGAATCCTGAGGGTCCCCGGAGTCCAACTAGCCCACCATATACCTCCAAAAGCGCCACAGAGCTGCGTTGCAGAGAGGTGTAAAAGGGGCGTGGCCTCTGTACACCTCTCTGCAAGGCAGCCCCCTGGCGCATACTGGAGGTTCCTGGTGGGCTAGTTGGCCCCCAGGGACCCCCAGTATTCAAGGGGAATTCGTTCCCCTCTGCAAACGCGCCAGGGGCGCGTTTGCAGAGTGGTGAAGGAAGGGGCGGGGCCTGCGGGCCCGATCGTTTAAAAAAAAAAAAAAATGTTGTCCCCTGAAGGGGGGCTCTGTGGCCCCCCTTCCTTTTTCCAGTTTTTATGCCCTGGGGACCCCATCCCCCAGGGTCTTACCCCTTTTTTTTAATTACAAATTAAACAAAAAAACGGGAGGGGCTGCGTGGCCCCCCTCCTCAGGCCATTTAAGGCCCCGGGGACCCCATCCCCGGGGCCGGCCTTTCCGTTTTTTTTTTTTTGGGGAGGGGGCCGCGTGGCCCCCTCCCGAGCCACTACTTGCCCCGGGGACCCCATCCCCCGGGGCCTGGCCTCTCGTTGGGGACTGTGGGGGTCCCCAAGCCCCCCACAGTCCCGCCGGCTCCCCGTGTCCTACGGGAGCCGGCATTGCTTTACACATGGGGAGCAGCTAACATGCTGCTCCCCATGTGGAAAGCAATGTGCTTGGATATTGGAAGAGAGAGCAGGTTTCCTGCTCTCTCTTCCAATATCCAAAGCAGTTTGCAATGACAGGACGGGAGCCGCGAGGCTCCGTCCTGTCATTGCAAACAGCAGTGTCCCGGGGTAGGCACCCGGGACACTGCAGGAGCCGGCCCTGGGGGTGGTGGTCCCCAGGGCCATCAAGGGCTCCAGGAGGGGGCCGCGCGGCCCCCTCCCATTCAGTTCACAGCCCCGGGGAGGTGGTGGTCCTCGGGGCTCTGGGGTCCGTAACGGACCCCCATATTTAAATGTTTAGTGCCCCGGGGAGGTGGCGGTCCCGGGCGTGTGGGGGGCTGGAGCCCCCCACACAGGTTTTTAATTAATAAAAAAAAGCCCCGGGGAGGTGGTGTTCCCGGGGCTGTGGGAGGGCTCAGAGCCCTCCCGCACCATTTTAAAAAAAGCCCCGGGGGTGGCGGTCCCCGGGGCTTGGGAGGCCTTTGAGGCCCCCCACACATTAAATTATCCCCCCCTACCATGCCCCCGGGACTTGGGCCACCCGGGGGCAAAATACAATCGAAGCGGGGGACCCCCTGAGCAAACCTAGGGGGTCAGGGTGTTTCTACCCTGCCCCCTTTGTGCGCTTTGCGCACTTGTTTCTGTCCCTCGGTTCTACCGAGGGACAAAATGGCTGCCAACATTTCCTGAATCGGAATGTTGACAGCCAGCTGACAGCCAATTAACATGCAGCTCGTGATCGGGAGGGTACGCGGACCCTACTCGGCCATAGATATCACTATCTTTTTACTTTTGATTTTCTCAGCAACTACTGAACGGATTTACACCATTTAACAAAAGGGTTCTTTCTGAACCAAGAACTACCTCTTTGCCAAATTTGGTGTAATTCCGTTCAGCAGTTCGAGGCTGTAGCTGTGTCTAAAGTTTCCTATGTAAAATTGCATGGGGAAAACGCGTTTTGGGACCCCCCTTTTTCTCGGCCCCCGCTGACGAATCCCCCGAGACTTTCAGGGTAGGAGCGGACCGGAGCGGGCCACAAAGTTTGAAAATTTTGCGAAGATACGTCAACCGGCAAGAGAGTTATTTCAAATAGAATGTCGCGGATTTCCTATGGATAATAGGTTGTAACTCTAACTATCTACTGGCGACCGCCAGTAGATAATATATTATCTACTGGCGGTCGCCAGTAGATAGTTATAGTTAGGACCTATTTTCCATAGGAAATCTGCGACATTCTATTTGAAATAACTCTCTTGCCGGTTGACGAATCTTCGCGAAATTTTCAAACTTTATGGCCCGCTCCGGTCCGCTCCTACCCTGAAAGTCTCGGGTGATTCATCAAGCGGGGGCCGAGAAAAAGGGGGTCCCAAACGTGTTTTCCCATTCATTTTCCCATAGGAAACTTTAGACACGGCTACAGCCTGAACTGCTGAACGGAATTACACCAAATTTGGCAAAGAGGTAGTTCTTGGTTCAGAAAGAACCCTTTTTGTTAAATGGTGTAAATCCGTTCAGTAGTTGCGGAGAAATTAAAAAAATAAGAGTCAAAAAATCAATTTCCCATAGGAAACTTTATGCAAGGCTACAGCCCGAACTGCTGAACGGAATTACACCAAATTTGGCAAAGAGGTAGTTCTTGGTTCAGAAAGAACCCTTTTGTTAAATGGTGTAAATCCGTTCAGTAGTTGCTGAGAAAATCAAAAGTAAAAACACATATATATCTGGGCGGAGCCTAACCACACATGTCATCGTGAGATCTGATTGGCTGTCAGCACTTCATCCTGGAATTGCTGGCAGCCATCTTGAGACCAATATACATGATAGTACCCCATTGAAATGCCTTGTAGTGAATCAAAGATTTTGAGGGTTACCAAAAGGAGAACTATTAAGGGTGATAACAGACTTTAGTTACATTAGAATTCATTTGTTGATGGTACCATACTAATTTCAGGAATTGTGGTGTGTTCTAAGGTGATTTTACCCTGTGAAAAACCTTCTGCTGGGATATCATGAATCATGGTTGAGAGAAAACTATTTTCACATGCTTGTCCCATACAGTTTTGGAAGGTGCTCCAGAAGCTAAAATGAGAGCATATTTTCTGTAAATTCACATTATCTTTCTCAGTCATGTGAGAATGAAGTCTGACATTCTCAGTAAAACATGTACATCCAACAAGGGCAGAGACTGCCAGTTGATTCCTTTGTGTTCTACTGCAGCTTCCCAGAGTGTTCTAAAGAACAACTAGAGTGCTAACAGCCTTACTTATGACAAAAGTATGGCACACCTGAAGCCATCTTGATTGGAATAAACTGGTAACACTTAAAACATTTAATATAAAAAGGAACAAAATGATGGGGTTCATTTTGTCATAGAAATTATGGTTAGTGCTATAGAAAGAAAAATTAGGACATGTTTCAAGTGAGATCTCAAATATCTTCCTGTTATATTTCAACAGGAGCAGCCTTTCAGTTGATGCCTTTGTGTTCTACTGCAGCTTCCCAGAGTGTTCTAAAGAACAACTAGAGTGCTAACAGCCTTACTTATGACAAAAGTATGGCATACCTGAAGCCATCTTGATTGGAATAAACTGGTAACACTTAAAACATTTAATTTAAAAAGGAACAAAATGATGGGGTTAATTTTGTCATAAAAATTATGGGTAGTGCTGTAGAAAGAAAAATTAGGACATATTTCAAGTGTGATCTCAAATATCTTCCTGTTATATTTCAACAGGAGCAGCCTGCCAGTTGATGCCTTTGTGTTCTACTGCAGCTTCCCAGAGTGTTCTAAAGAACAACTAGAGCGCTAACAGCCTTACTTATGACAAAAGTATGGCACACCGGAAGTCATCTTGATTGGAATAAACCGTTAATACTTAAAACATTTAATTTAAAAAGGAACAAAATGAGGGGGTTCTTTTTTAAATAGAAATTATGGTTAGTGCTGCAGAAAGAAAAATGAGGGCATGTTTTAAGTGAGATCTCAAATCCTCTTCTATTTCATTAGAAAATTCTGACATGCAGACTGAAACAATCACTTTCAATACCAGCAGCAGACTTCCAGTTAACTCCCTGGTGAGCAGTAGCTTTAGTACAGTGATCTAATGAGCAACTAGAGTGCTAATATTCTGAATTTATGGCAAATGTGAGACACATCTGAATGCCTTCTTGATGGAATCAAAGTAAAAAACTGAAAGCATTTCCTACTGAGGAGACTGCAGTAAATGAGGAAATTAGGAAACTTCATAACAAAGAAGTCTTCCAAGATGGCCACCAGAGAAAAAAGAGCCCAAATGTAGCACAAATATTACCCAGATGTAGCCCACATATAGCCCAATGACAAAAGTGTGCAAAACACTTTTTATTTTTAGTTTTTTTGCAGTTTTATGTAGTGCAGACTGGTCAGGTATTGGAGCGTTGCATCTTAAAACATGACCCCCAACACTACAAAAACACTACTGCACTACTCTAAACCCTAAAACACTACCCCAGCACGACTCCCTACACTACACAAGCACCACTGCACTATCCTAAACCCTAAAACACTACCCCCAGCATGACCCCCTACACTACACAAACACCACTGCACTACCCTAAACCCTAAAACACTACCCCCAGCACGATCCCCTACACTACCCAAACACCACTGCACTAACCTAAAACATGACCCCCTACACTACACAAACACCACTGCACTACCCTAAACCCTAAAACACTACCCCCAGCACGACCCCCTACACTACACAAGCACCACTGCACTACCCTAAACCCTAAAACACTACCCCCAGAACGACCCCTACACTGCCCGAACACCACTGCACTGCCCTAAACCTTGAAACACCAGCCCCTGCACGACCCCCTACACTGCCTGAACACCACTGCACTGCCCTAAACCCTGAAACACCACCCCTTCACGACCCCCTACACTGCCCGAACACCACTGCACTGCCCTAAACCCTGAAACACCACCCCCAGCACGGCCCCCTACACTGCCCAAACACCACTGCACTGCCCTAAACCCTGAAACACTATCCCCAGCAAGACCCCCTACACTTCCCAAACACCATTCCACTGCCCTAAACCCTGAAACATCACCCCCAGCAAGACCCCCTACACTGCCCGAACACCACTGCCCTAAACCCTGAAACACAACCCCCAGCACGACCCCTACACTGCCCGAACACCACTGCACTGCCCTAAACCCTGAAACACCACCCCCAGCACGACCCCCTACACTGCACGAACACCACTGCTCTGCCCAAAACCCTGAAACACCAGCTCCAGCACGACCCCTACACTGCCCGAACACCACTGCACTGCCCTAAACCCTGAAACACCAGCCCCAGCACGACCCCCTACACTGCCCGAACACCACTGCACTACCCTAAACCCAGAAACACCACCCCCAGCACGACCCCCTACACTGCCTGAGCACCACTGCACTGCCCTAAACCCTGAAACACCAGCCCCAGCACGACCCCCTACACTGCCCAAACACCACTGCACTGCCCTAAACCCTGAAACACCAGCCCCAGCACGACCACCTACACTGCACGAACACCACTGCACTGCCCTAAACCCTGAAACACCAGCCCCAGCATGACCCCCTACACTGCCCGAACACCACTGCACTGCCCTAAACCGTGAAACACTAGCCCCAGCACGACCCCTACACTGCCAGAACACCACTGCACTGCCCTAAACCCTGAAACACCAGCCCCAGCACAACCCCCTACACTGCCCGAACACTACTGCACTGCCCTAAACCCTGAAACACCACCCCGTGCACGACCCCCTACACTGCCCGAACACCACTGCACTGCCCTAAACCCTGAAACACCACCCCCAGCACGACACCCTACACTGCCCGAACACCACTGCACTGCCCTAAACCCTGAAACACCATTCCCCCTGCACGACCCCCTACACTGCCCGAACACTACTGCACTGCCCTAAACCCTGAAACACCATCCCCAGCACGACCCCCTACACTGCACTTACACCCCTGCACTGCCCTAAACCCTGAAACACTACCCCCAGCAAGACGCCCTACACTGCCCGAACACCACTGCACTGCCCTAAACCCTGAAACATCACCCCCAGCAAGACCCCTACACTGCCCGAACACCACTGCCCTAAACCCTGAAACACCACCCCCAGCAAGACCCCCTACACTGCCCGAACACCACTGCACTACCCTAAACCCTACAACACTACCCCCAGCACGACCCCCTACACTACACAAGCACCACTGCACTACCCTAAACCCTAAAACACTACCCCCAGAACGACCCCCTACACTGCCCGAACACCACTGCACTGCCCTAAACCTTGAAACACAACTGCCCCTGCACGACCCCCTACACTGTTCGAACACCACTGCACTGCCCTAAACCCTGAAACACCACCCCCAGCACGACCCCTACACTGCCGAACACCACTGCACTGCCCTAAACCCTGAAACACCACCCCTTCACGACCCCTACACTGCCCGAACACCACTGCACTGCCCTAAACCCTGAAACACCACCCCCAGCACGGCCCCCTACACTGCCCAAAAACCACTGCACTGCCCTAAACCCTGAAACACTATCCCCAGCAAGACCCCCTACACTGCCCAAACACCACTCCACTGCCCTAAACCCTGAAACATCACCCCCAGCAAGACCCCCTACACTGCCCGAACACCACTGCCCTAAACCCTGAAACACCACCCCCAGCTCGACCCCCTACACTGCCCGAACACCACTGCACTGCCCTAAACCCTGAAACACCACCCCCAGCACGACCCCCTACACTGCCCGAACACCACTGCTCTGCCCAAAACCCTGAAACACAAGCCCCAGCACGACCCCCTACACTGCCCGAACACCACTGCACTGCCCTAAACCCTGAAACACCAGCCCCAGCACGAACCCCTACACTGCCCGAACACCACGTGCACTACCCTAAACCCATAAACACCACCCCCAGCACGACCCCCTACACTGCCTGAGCACCACTGCACTGCCCTAAACCCTGAAACACCAGCCCCAGCATGACCCCCTACACTGCCCGAACACCACTGAACTGCCCTAAACCCTGAAACACCAGCCCCAGCACGACCACCTACACTGCACGAACACCACTGCACTGCCCTAAACCCTGAAACACCAGCCCCAGCATGACCCCCTACACTGCCCGAACACCACTGCACTGCCCTAAACTGTGAAACACTAGCCCCAGCACGACCCCCTACACTGCCAGAACACCATTGCACTGCCCTAAACCCTGAAACACCAGCCCCAGCACAACCCCCTACACTGCCCGAACACCACTGCACTGCCCTAAACCCTGAAACACCACCCCGTGCACGACCCCCTACACTGCCCGAACACCACTGCACTGCCCTAAACCCTGAAACACCACCCCCAGCACGACACCCTACACTGCCTGAACACCACTGCACTGCCCTAAACCCTGAAACATCACCCCCAGCAAGACCCCCTACACTGCCCGAACACCTCTGCCCTAAACCCTGAAACACCACCCCCAGCAAGACCCCCTACACTGCCCGAACACCACTGCACTGCCCTAAACCCTGAAACACCAGCCCCAGTACGACGCCCTACATTGCCCGAACACCACTGCACTGCCCTAAACCCTGAAACACCACCCCCTGCATGACCCACTACACTGCCCGAACACCACTGCACTGCCCTAAACACTGAAACACCATTCCCCCTGCACGACCCCCTACTCTGCCCGAACACTACTGCACTGGCCTAAACCCTGAAACACCATCCCCAGCACGACCCCCTAAACTGCACGAACACCCCTGCACTGCCCTAAACCCTGAAACACTACCCCCAGCAAGACCCCTAAACTGCCCGAACACCACTGCACTGCCCTAAACCCTGAAACATCACCCCCAGCAAGACCCCCTACACTGCCAGAACACCACTGCCCTAAACCCTGAAACACCACCCCCAGCAAGACCCCCTACACTGCCCGAACACCACTGCACTGCCCTAAACCCTGAAACACCAGCCCCAGCACAACCCCCTACATTGCCCGAACACCACTGCACTGCCCTAAACCCTGAAACACCACCCCCTGCATGACCCACTACACTGCCCGAACACTACTGCACTGCCCTAAACCCTGAAACACCACCCCCAGCACGACCCCCTACACTGCCCGAACACCATTGCACTGCCCTAAACCCTGAAACACCACCCCCTGCACGACCCCCTACACTGCCCGAACACTACTGCACTGCCCTAAACCCTGAAACACCGCCCCTAGCATGACCCCCTACACTGCACGAACAGTACTGCACTGCCCTAAACCTTGAAACACCAGCCCCAGCAAGACCCCCTACACTGCCCGAACACCACTGCACTGCCCTAAACCCTGAAACATCACCCCCAGCAAGACCCCCTACACTGCCCGAACACCACTGCCCTAAACCCTGAAACACCACCCCCAGCAAGACCCCCTACACTGCCCGAACACCACTGCAGTGCCCTAAACCCTAAAACACCACCCCCAGCACGACCCCCTACACTGCCCGAACACCACTGCTCTGCCCAAAACCCTGAAACACCAGCCCCAGCACGACCCCCTACACTGCCCGAACACCACTGCACTGCCCTAAACCCTGAAACACCACCCCCAGCACGACCCCTACACTGCCCGAACACCACTGCACTACCCTAAACCCTGAAACACCACCCCCAGCACGACCGCCTACACTGCCTGAAAACCACTGCACTGCCCTAAACCCTGAAATACCACCCCCTGCATGACCCACTACACTGCCCGAACACCACTGCACTGCCCTAAACCCTGAAACACCACCCCCCGCACGACCCCCTACACTGCCCGAACACCACTGCACTGCCCTAAACCCTGAAACACCAGCCCCTGCACGACCCCCTACACTGCACGAACACCACTGCACTGCCCTAAACCCTGAAACACCACCCCCAGCATGACCCCCTACACTGCCTGAACACCACTGCCCTAAACCCTGAAACACCACCCCCAGCAAGACCCCCTACACTGCCCGAATACCACTGCACTGCCCTAAAGCCTGAAACACCACCTCCAACACAACCCCCTACACTGCCTGAACACCATTGCTCTGCCCTAAACCCTGAAACACTGCCCCCAGCAAGACCCCCTACACTGCCCGAACACCACTGCACTGCCCTAAACCCTGAAACATCACCCCCAGCAAGACCCCCTACACTGCCCGAACACCACTGCCCTAAACCCTGAAACACCACCCCCAGCACGACCCCCTACACTGCTCGAACACCACTGCACTGCCCTAAACCCTGAAACACCACCCCCAGCACGACCCCCTACACTGCCCGAACACCAATGCTCTGCCCAAAACACTGAAACACCAGCCCCAGCATGACCCCCTACACTGCCCGAACACCACTGCACTGCCCTATACCCTGAAACACCAGCCCCAGCACGAACCCCTACACTGCCCGAACACCACTGCACTACCCTAAACCCAGAAACACCACCCCCAGCACGACCCCCTACACTGCCCGAGCACCACTGCCTGCACTGCCCTAAACCCTGAAACACCAGCCCCAGCACGACCCCCTACACTGCCTGAACACTACTGCACTGCCCTAAACCATGAAACACCATCCCCAGCACGACCCCCTACACTGCACGAACACCACTGCACTGCCCTAAACCCTGAAAATCTACCCCCAGCAAGACCCCCTACACTGCCCGAACACCACTGCACTGCCCTAAACCCTAAAACACCAGCCCCAGCATGACCCCCTACACTGCCCGAACACCACTGCACTGCCCTAAACCCTGAAACACCAGCCCCAGCACGACCCCCTACACTGCCCGAACACCACTGCACTACCCTAAACCCATAAACACCACCCCCAGCACGACCCCCTACACTGCCTGAGTACCACTGCACTGCCCTAAACCCTGAAACACCAGCCCCAGCATGACCCCCTACACTGCCCGAACACCACTGCACTGCCCTAAACCCTGAAACACCAGCCCCAGCACGACCACCTACACTGCACGAACACCACTGCACTGCCCTAAACCCTGAAACACCAGCCCCAGCACGACCCCTACACTGCCCGAACACCACTGCTCTGCCCAAAACACTGAA
>CAWUFW010019537.1:0-182833 GCA_963921515.1 Calotriton arnoldi
ATGTCCTTTAGATTTCAGTTCACAATCTTGCTTTCCCCCTCCATTTTCTTTTTTTTATGGGAGGGGGCTGCGTGACCCCCTTCCCTCAGCCACTTTTGGCCCCAGGGCCTGAGCATTTTTTTGTTTTATTTAAAAAAATAAAAATTAAAACGGGAAGGGGGCGCGTGGCCCCTTCCCTGGGCCTCTATTGGCCCCGGGGACCCCATCCCCCGGGGCATGCCCTCTTTTTATTTATTTAAAAAATATATATTTGGAGGGGGGCTGCGTGGCCCCACTCCTCCAGGCCACTTAAGGCCCGGGGACCCCATCCCCCGGGGCCGGCCTTGCTCTTCTATTTATAATTGGGGAGGGGGCTACGTGGCCCCCTCCCGGGCCACTATGGCCCCGGGGACCCCATCCCCCGGTGCCTGGCCTCTCCCATTGGAGACTGTGGGGGGTCCCTAATCCCCGGCAGTCCCAGCCGCTCCCCCGCCTCCTGTGCGAGCCGGCATTGCTTTCCACATGGGGAGCAGCTAACATGCTGCTCCCCGTGTGAGAAAGCAATTAGACTTTGCATTTTGAAGAAGAGAGCGGGTTTCCTGCTCTCTCTTTCAAAATGCAAAGCCAAGTTTGCTATGACAGGGACGGGGCCGCGTGCTCCCGTCCTGTCACTAGCAAACTAAAGTGTCCCGGGGGTAGGCACCCCGGGACACTGCAGGAAGCCGGCCCTGGGGGATGGTGGTCCCCAGGGCCATCACTGGCTCCAGGAGGGGGGCTGCGCGGCCCCCTCCCAGCTTGTTCAAAGCCCCGGGGAGGTGGTGGTCCCCGGGCCTCCGGGAGTCCGTAGCGGACCCCCATTTTTCAATCTTTAGTGCCCCGGGGAGGTGGCAGTCCCGAGGGCGTGTGGGGGGCTGGAGCCCCCCACACAGGTTTTTATAATTAAAAAAACAGCCCCGGGGGGTGGCGGTCCCCGGGGCAGCGGGGAGGGCGCACGGCCACTCCCGCCATCATTTTTAAAAAGCCCCAAGGGGTGGCAGTCCCCGGGGCTTGGGGGCCTTAGAGGCCCCCCATAAACAATAAACCCACCCCCGCATGCCCCCGGGACTTGGGCCACCCGGGGGCAAATTTGCATCGAAGCGCGGTCTCCCGCGCTTCGATTTTTTTTTTTCCGGCAGGATCCGCGCACCCTGAGCGCATCCCGCCGATTAAAAAAAAAAAAAAAAAAGCTTTTTTCTGCTTAGGGGTCCTTGTGGGACCCCACTGAGGCAGACCTAGGGAGTCAGGGTGTTTCTACCCTGCCCCCTTTTTGCGCTTGCGCACTTGTTCCTGCTGCCTCGGTTCTGCCAAGGGACAAAATAGCTGCCAACACTTCCTGATTTGGAGTGTTGACAGCCAATTAGCAAGCAGCTCGTGATCGGGAGGGTGCGCGAATCCGGCTGCGGCCACAGATATATATGTGATTTTCCTTTTGATTTTCACAGGAACTACTGAACGGATTTACACCACTTTAACAAAAAGGGTTCTTTCTGAACCAAGAACTACCTCTTTGCCAAATTTGGTGTAATTCCGTTCCAGCAGTTCGAGCTGTAGCCGTGGCTAAAGTTTCCTATGGGAAAATGAATGGGGAAAACATGTTTTGGGACCCCCCTTTTTCTCGGCCCCGCTAGACGAGATCACCCCGAAACTTTCAGGGTAGGAGCGGACCGGAGCGGGCCATAAAGTTTGAAAATTTTGCGAAGATTCGTCAACCGACGCAAGAGTTATTTCAAATAGAATGTCGTGGATTTCCTATGGAAAATAGGTCCTAACTATAACTATCTACTGGCGACCGCCAGTAATATATATATATATATATATATATATATATATATATATATATATATATATATATATATATTCACTGAAAAAACCATAGGTTTCAGACACGTTATAAGTTAGAAATTAGCATTTAAAAAACCTTTGAAATTCACTGAAAAAACCATAGGTTTTAGGGACAGTTATAGTTAGTTGGACATTTCACTCATACAAAACCATAGAAATTCCCCCATTATAGTTAGTTCAGCTAACTATAACTCGCGCCCCGTAATGCACTGCTGATGACGTCACATATTACATCACTCATGACATGGTCAGTGACATCACTGATGACATCACTGATAACATCTCAATGACATCACTGATGACATCACTGATGACATCATCCAGTGACTGTGTGTTTCTGTAAAGTTTAAATATGTTTAATATATATAGGGAAAGGCGTATTGAAGAATGAGTGGGTGTATAAGTGTCTGAATGGATGATTTAGTACGTGCGTGACTGACTCTACAAGTGAGTGATTAAATGTATCTTACTGAATGCATGGGTTAGTGACTAAACTGTGTGAATGTCTGTATCCGTCTGTCTGTTGGTTTGTAGCGGCTGCATGGGCTTTCTGAATAGCTACATGAGTGTCTACATGGGTTATTGATTGATTGTCTGAGTATCTGTATGGGTGCCTGAGTGTTTGTGTGGGTGGGGTGTGTGTGACTCTGTGCATAGATGTGTGAGTTGGTGATTCACTGGGTGCATGGTTTCAAGAGTGCATCTGTGATGGACTGTATGGGTGGGTGAGTGTGTGTATGGGTGTGTTAGTGATTGAATGTATATCTCAGTGGTACATGTGTGAGTAACTACATATGTGAAAGGCAGTATATATGTGTGTTGGAGTATATAAATGGCTATAAGTGAGAGTGTGTGATTGTGAGTGGCTGTATGGATGAGTGTGTGCTTGTATCAGTGATTGTATAAGAGCGTAAGAATGTGCTAGTATTTGTATGAGTAAGTGAGCTGGTGTGTGTATAACTGTATAGGTGAGTAAATGGGTGTGTGATTAAGTTTTTTGCATGACTGACTAGGTGTGTGAGTACCTCTATGGATGAGTGGCGGTGTGTGAGTGTTTATATAGGTGTATGAGTGCATATGATAGTCCTGTACTGAGTGACTAAGTATGAGTGACTGTACGGGTGAGTGAGTGGATGTGTTGTGTAGACCTAAGAATCAGTGAGTGGGTATGTAGTTTTTGGTGTTGGAGTGTCTATGGTTTTGAGAATGGCAGTCTGTAATTTAGAGTGGGTGTATCAAAAGTTATATTAGGGTGTGAGAAGATGCATGAAATTATCACATGGATGATGTCATCAGTGATGTCATTTGAGATGTCATCAGTGATGTCATCAGTGATGTCACTGACCATGTCATGAGTGATGTAATATGTGACGTCATCAGCAGTGCATTGCGGGGCGCGAGTTATAGTTAGCTGAACTAACTATAACGGGGAATTTCTATGGTTTTGTACGAGTGAAATGTCCAACTAACTATAACTGTCCCTAAAACCTATGGTTTTTTCAGTGAATTTCAAAGGTTTTTAAATGCTAATTTTCTAACTATAACGTGTCTGAAACCTATGGTTTTTTAAGTGAATTTCAAAGGTTTTTAAATGCTAATTTCTAACTATAACGTGCCTGAAACCTATGATTTTTAGAGTGAATTTCAAAGGTTTTTTAAATGCTAGTTTCTAACTATGCCTACAGAGGTAGGACATGTGAAGAAAAGAAGAAAAAACGCACAGAAAGAAGCAAAAGATGTGCAGAAAGAACCAACAGAGGAGCAGAAAGAGGCCTTGTTGCAAAATCATCCTGTGCCCACAACGTTTTCAGACGGGTACTGGTGGTAACTGACTCTGACTAACCAGAGCCAGTGCTATGCTAAAAGACACTTAGAATACAGTGAAAACACCTACATACACTAGGGAACACTATGCGTTGGGGTACCCCTGTGATTAGCATGACCTCCTCTGCAAGTCCCTAGTACATAATAGGGCAGGGGATTAAAACTACCTCTTAAAACGCGCTACAGGGCGCGTTTGCACAGTGGTGAAGGGAGGGGGGCCTGAGGTGACATGTGTGCAAACGCACCCCGTGGCGCGTTTTAAGTTGCGGGATTAAGTCCCTTGAATTCTGAGGGTCCCTGGGGCCCAACTAGCCCCCAGGTACCTACAGTTAGGACCACAGAGCTGAGTTGCAGAGAGGCGTTCCGAGGCCACGCACCTTTTTTCACCTCTCTGCAACGCAACTCTGTTGTGCTTACTGAAGGTACCTGGTGGGCTAGTTGGCCCCAGGGTCCCTCAGGATTCAAAGGGAATTAATTCCCCAACTTAAAACGCACCACAGGGCGTGTTTGCGCACATGTCACCTGAGGCCCCGCCCCCTCCCTTCACCACTGTGCAAACGCGCCCCGTGGTGCGTTTTAAGTTGAGGATTAGGTCACCTTGAATCCTGAGGGTCCCTGGGGCCCAACTAGCCCACTAGGTACTTCCAGTAAGCACCACAGGCCTGCGTTGCAACGCCTGTAACAAATTGTGCAGTTGTGTTTAGGTAGTGAAGAGGGTCGTGCTGGGGGTAGTGTTTTAGGGTTTAGGGTAGTGCAGTGGTGTTTGTGTAGTGTAGGGGGTCATGCTGGGGGTAGTGTTTTAGGGTTTAGGGTAGTGCAGTGGTGTTTGGGTAGTGTAGGGGGTCGTGCTGGGGGTAGTGATTTAGGGTAGTTCAGTGGTGTTTGGGTAGTGTAGGGGGTACTGCTGGGGGTAGTGTTTTAGGGTTTAGGGTAGTGCAGTGGTGTTTGGGTAGTGTAGGGGGTACTGCTGGGGGTAGTGTTTTAGGGTTTAGGGTAGTGCAGTGGTGTTTGTGTAGTGTAGGGGGTAGTGTTTTAGGGTTTAGGGTAGTGCAGTGGTGTTTGTGTAGTGTAGGAGGTCGTGTTTTAGGGTTTAGGGTAGTGCAGTGGTCTTTGGGTAGTGTAGGGAGTCGTGCGGGGGGTAGTGTTTTAGGGTTTAGGGTAGTGTAGTGTGGGGTCATGCGGGGGGTAGTGTTTTAGGGATTAGGGCATTGCATTGGCGTTTGGGTAGTGTAGGGGGTCATGCGGGGGGTAGTGTTTTAGGGTTTAGGGCAGTGCAGTGGTGTTTGGGTAGTGTAGGGGGTCGTGCTGGGGGAGTGTTTTAGGGCTTAGGGCAGTGCAGTCGTGTTCGGGTAGTGTAGGGGTCGTGCTGGGGGTAGTATTTTAGGGTTTAGGGTAGTGCAGTGGTGTTCGGGTAGTGTAGGGGGTCGTGCTGGGGCTAGTGTTCTAGGGTTTAGGGCAGTGCAGTGGTGTTTGGGCAGTGTAGGGGTAATGCTGGGGGTGGTGTTTTAGGGTTTAGGGCAGTGCAGTGGTGTTCGGGCAGTGTAGGGGGTTGTGCTGGGGGTGGTGTTTCAGGGTTTAGGGCAGT
The DNA here is from genome assembly GCA_963921515.1 of Calotriton arnoldi. Classification (NCBI taxonomy): domain Eukaryota; kingdom Metazoa; phylum Chordata; class Amphibia; order Caudata; family Salamandridae; genus Calotriton; species Calotriton arnoldi. The sequence goes on from CAWUFW010019537.1 coordinate 5,270, forward strand.
GCAGTGGTGTTCGGGCAGTGTAGGGGATCGTGCTGGGGCTAGTGTTTCAGGATTTAGGGCAGAGCAATGATGTTCAGGCAGTGTAGGGGGTTTTGCTGGAGGTGGTGTTTCAGGGTTTAGGGCAGTGCAGTGGTGTTCGGTGCAGTGTAGGGGTGGTGTTTCAGGGTTTAGGCAGTGGTGTTCAGGCAGTGTAGGGGGTCTTGCTGGGGTTGATGTTTCAGGGTTTAGGGCAGTGCAGTGGTGTTCGGGCAGTGTAGGGGGTCGCGCTGGGGGTGGTGTTTCAGGGTTTAGGGCAGTGCAGTGGTGTTCCGGGAGTGTAGTAGGTCGTGCAGGGGTGGTGTTTCAGGGTTTAGGGCAGTGCAGTGGTGTTCGGGCGGTGTAGGGGGTCGTGCTGGGGGTGATGTTTCAGGGTTTAGGGCAGTGCAGTGGTGTTCGGGCAGTGTAGGGGGTCGTGCAGGGGGTGGTGTTTCAGGGTTTAGGGCAGTGCAGTGGTGTTCGGGCAGTGTAGGTGGTCTTGCTGGGGCTGGTGTTTCAGGCTTTAGTGCAGTGGTGTTCGGGCAGTGTAGGGGGTCTTGCTGGGGGTGGTGTTTCAGGGTTTAGGGCAGTGCAGTGGTGTTCGGGCTATGTAGGGGGTCTTGCTGGGGCTGGTGTTTCAGGGTTTAGGGCAGTGCAGTGGTGTTCGGGCAGTGTAGGGGGTCGTGCTGGGGCTGGTGTTTGAGGGTTTAGGGTAGTGCAGTGGTGTTCGGGCAGTGTAGGGGGTCGTGCTGGGGGCTGGTGTTTCAGGGTTTAGGGCAGTGCAGTGGTGTTCGGGCAGTGTAGGCGGTCGTGCTGGGGCTGGTGTTTCAGGGTTTAGGGCAGTGCAGTGGTGTTCGGGCAGTGTACGGGGTTGTGCTGGGGCTGGTGTTTCAGGGTTTAGGGCAGTGCAGTGGTGTTCGGGCAGTGTAGGGGTCGTGCTGGGGGTGGTGTTTCAGGGTTTAGGGCAGTGCAGTGGTGTTCGGGCAGTGTAGGGGGTCGTGCTGGGGCTGGTGTTTCATGGTTTAGGGCAGTGCAGTGGTGTTCTGGCAGTGTAGGGGGTCGTGCTGGGGTGGTGTTTCAGGGTTTAGGGCAGTGCAGTGGTGTTCGGGCGGTGTAGGGGGTCTTGCTGGGGGTGGTGTTGCAGGGTTTAGGGCAGTGGTGTTCGGGCAGTGTAGGGGTCTTGCTGGGGGTGATGTTTCAGGGTTTAGGGGCAGTGGTGTTCGGGCAGTGTAGGGGGTCTTGCTGGGGGTAGTGTTTCGGGGTTTAGGGCAGTGCAGTGGTGTTCGTGCAGTATAGGGGGTCGTCCTGGTGGTGGTGTTTCAGGGTTTAGGGCAGTGCAGTGGTGTTCGGGCAGTGTAGGGGATCGTGCAGGGGGTGGTGTTTCAGGGTTTAGGGCAGTGCAGTGGTGTTCGGGGCAGTGTAGGGGGTCGTGCTGGGGGTGGTGTTTCAGGGTTTAGAGCAGTGCAGTGGTGTTCGGGCAGTGTAGGGGTCGTGCAGTGGGTGGTGTTTCAGGGTTTAGGGCAGTGCAGTGGTGTTCGGGCAGTGTAGGGGTCGTGCTGGGGCTGGTGTTTCAGGGTTTAGGGCAGTGCAGTGGTGTTCGGGCAGTGTAGGGGGTCTTGCTGGGGGTGGTGTTTCAGGGTTTAGGGCAGTGGTGTTCGGGCAGTGTAGGGGGTCTTGCTGGGGGTGATGTTTCAGGGTTTAGGGCAGTGCAGTGGTGTTCGGGCAGTGTAGGGGGTCTTGCTGGGGGTAGTGTTTCAGGGTTTAGGGCAGTGCAGTGGTGTTCGTGCAGAGTAGGGGTCGGGCTGGGGATGGTGTTTCAGGGTTTAGGGCAGTGCAGTAGTGTTCGTGCAGTGTAGGGGGTCATGCAGGGGTGGTGTTTCAGGGTTTTGGGCAGTGCAGTGGTGTTCGGGCAGTGTAGGGGGTCGTGCTGGGGTGGTGTTTCAGGGTTTAGGGCAGTGCAGTGGTGTTCAGGCAGTGTAGGGGGTCGTGCTGGGGGTGGTGTTTCGGGGTTTAGGGCAGTGGTGTTCGGGCAGTGTAGGGGGTCTTGCTGGGGGTGATGTTTCAGGGTTTAGGGCAGTGCAGTGGTGTTCGGGCAGTGTAGGAGGTCTTGCTGGGGGTAGTGTTTCAGGGTTTAGGGCAGTGCAGTGGTGTTCGGGCAGTGTAGGGGGCGTGCTGGGGGTGGTGTTTCAGGGTCTAGGGCAGTGCAGTGGTGTTCGGGCAGTGTAGGGAGTCGTGAAGGGGGTGGTGTTTCAGGGTTTAGGGCAGTGCAGTGGTGTTCGGGCAGTGTAGGGGGTCGTGCAGGGGCTGGTGTTTCAGGGTTTAGGGCAGTGCAGTGGTGTTTGGGCAGTGTAGGGGGTCGTGCTGGGGGTAGTGTTTTAGGGTTTAGGGTAGTGCAGTGGTGTTTGGGTAGTGTAGGGGTCGTGCTGGGGGTAGTGTTTTAGGGTTTAAGGTAGTGCAGTGGTGTTTGTGTAGTGTAGGGGTCGTGCTGGGGGTAGTGGTTTAGGGTTTAGGGTAGTGCAGTGGTGCTTGTGTAGTGTAGGGGTCGTGCTGGGGGTAGTGTTTTAGGGTTTAGGGTAGTGCAGTGGTGTTTGTGTAGTGTAGGGGGTCATGTTTTAGGGTAGTGCAGTGGTGTTTGGGTAGTGTAGGCGGTCATGCTGGGGGTAGTGTTTTAGGATTTAGGTTAGTGCAGTGGTGTTGGGGTAGTGTAGGGGGGTCATGTTTTAAGATGCAACGCTCCAATACCTGACCAATCTGCAGTACATAAAACTGCAAAAAAACTAAAAATAAAAAGTGTTTTGCACACATTTGTCATTGGGTTATATGTGGGCTACATCTGGGTAATATTTGTGCTACATTTGGGCTCTTTTTTCACTGGTGGCCATCTTGGAAGACTTCTTTGTTTTGAAGTTTCCTAATTTCCTCATTACTGCAGTCTCCTCAGTAGGAAATGCTTTCAGTTTTTTACTTTGATTCCATCAAGAAGGCATTCAGATGTGTCACACATTTGCCATAAATTCAGAATGTTAGCACTCTAGTTGTTCATTAGATCACTGTAGTAAAGCTACTGCTCACCAAGGAGTTAACTGGAAGTCTACTGCTGGTATTGAAAGTGATTGTTTCAGTCTGCATGTCAGAATTTTCTAATGAAATAGAAGAGGATTTGAGATCTCACTTAAAACATGCACTAAATTTTCTTTTTGCAGCACTAACCATAATTTCTATGGCAAAATGAACCCCTCATTTTGTTCCTTTTTAAATTAAATGTTTTAAGTGTTACCAGTTTATTCCAATCAAGATGGCTTCAGGTGTGCCATACTTTTGTCATAAGTAAGGCTGTTAGCACTCTAGTTGTTCTTTAGAACACTCTGGAAGCTGCAGTAGAACACAAAGGCATCAACTGACAGGCTGCTCCTGTTGAAATATAACAGGAAGATATTTGAGATCTCACTTAAAACATGTCCTAATTTTCTTTCTACAGCACTAACCATAATTTCTATGGCAAAATGAACCCCCTCATTTTGTTCCTTTTAAATTAAATGTTTTAAGTGTTACCAGTTTATTCCAATCAAGATGGCTTCAGTTGTGCCATACTTTTGTCATAAGTAAGACTGTTAGCGCTCTAGTTGTTCTTTAGAACACTCTGGGAAGCTGCAGTAGAACACAAAGGCATCAACTGACAGGCTGCTCCTGTTGAAATATAACAGGAAGATATTTGAGATCACACTTGAAACATGTCCTAATTTTTCTTTCTACAGCACTAACCATAATTTCTATGACAAAATGAACCCCATCATTTTGTTCCTTTTTAAATTAAATGTTTTAAGTGTTACCAGTTTATTCCAATCAAGATGGCTTCAGGTGTGCCATACTTTTGACATAAGTAAGGCTGTTAGCACTCTAGTTGTTCTTTAGAACACTCTGGGAAGCTGCAGTAGAACACAAAGGAATCAACTGACAGTCTCTGCCCTTGTTGGATGTACATGTTTTACTGAGAATGTCAGACTTCATTCTCACATGACTGAGAAAGATAATGTGAATTTACAGAAAATATGCTCTCATTTTAGCTTCTGGAGCACCTCCCAAAACTATGGGACAAGCATGTGAAAATAGTTTTCTCTCAAACATGATTCATGATATCCCAGCAGAAGGTTTTTCACAGGGTAAAATCACCTTAGAACACACCACAATTCCTGAAATTAGTATGGTACCATCAACAAATGAATTCTAATGTAACTAAAGTCTGTTATCACCCTTTATAGTTCTCCTTTTGGTAACCCTCAAAATCTTCGATTCACTACAATGCATTTCAATGGGGTACTATCATTTATATTGGTCCCAAGATGGCTGCCAGCAATTCCAGGATGAAGTGCTGACAGCCAATCAGATCTCACGATGACATGTGTGGTTAGGCTCCGCCCAGATATATATGTGTTTTTACTTTTGATTTTCTCAGCAACTACTGAACGGATTTACACCATTTAACAAAAAGGGTTCTTTCTGAACCAAGAACTACCTCTTTGCCAAATTTGGTGTAATTCCGTTCAGCAGTTCGAGCGTAGCCTTGCATAAAGTTTCCTATGGGAAATTGATGTTTTGACTCTTATTTTTAATTTCTCTCGCAACTACTGAACGGATTTACACCATTTAACAAAAGGGTTCTTTCTGAACCAAGAACTACCTCTTTGCCAAATTTGGTGTAATTCCGTTTAGCAGTTCGGAGCTGTAGCCGTGTGCTAAAGTTTCCTATGGGAAAATGAATGGGGAAAACACGTTTTGGGACCCCCCTTTTCTCTCAGCCCCCGCTTGACGAATCACCCCGAAACTTTCAGGGTAGGAGCGGACCGGAGCGGGCCATAAAGTTTGAAAATTTCGTGAAGATTCGTCAACCGACGCAAGAGTTATTTCAAATAGAATGTCGTGGATTTCCTATGGAAAATAGGTCCTAACTATAACTATCTACTGGCGACCGCCAGTAGATAATATATATATATATATATATATATATATATATATATATATATATATATATATATATATATATATATATATATTATCTACTGGCGGTCGCCAGTAGATAGTTATAGTTAGGACCTATTATCCATAGGAAATTCGTAATATTTCTTTTCCCAATAACTTTGGCGCCGGTTGAGCGAATCTTCAGCGAAATTTTCAAAACTTATGGCCCGCTCCGGTCCGCTCCTATCTTGAAAGTTTCGGGGTGATTCATCAAGCAGGGGCCGACAAAAAAGGGGGGTCCCAAAACATGTTTTCTCCATGTTAATTCCCGCAGGAAACTTTAGACACGGCTACAGCCCGAACTGCTGAACGGAATAACACCAAATTTGGCAAAAAGGTAGTGCTTGGTTCAGAAAGCGCCCTTTTTTAAATGGTGTAAATCCGTTCAGTAGTTGCGGAGAAATTCAAAAAATAAGAGTCAAAAAATAAATTTCCCATAGGAAACTTTATGCAAGGCTACAGCCCGAACTGCTGAACGGAATTGGGCGTTGGCCCGAAACGCGTCTGGCAGGTAAACCAGAAAAGGACTTTGTTCATGTCGTGTGCCCTTGCTTTGGCGTAATTTCCACCTGGGAGTGCATCCCACCTAGAGGCAACTCTTTTTGTATTTTGTACAGCGGCCTGCCTGGTCGCGGGATTGCACCACCGCGAAACACTTGCGGGTCCGCGGCTGCTTTATTGGGGCAGCTAACTGTCGAACAGGAGGTGCCTGTTATATGCAGGGGTGCCGGCGCGAACGTCGGTTATCCTTTTAAGACATTATTGAATGTGAGTGCCGGCGGCGACCCACTTGGGTTTTACTGAACCACCAGTCCCAGGAAGCATTGCTTCAGGTGGTTCACCTGAGCATAATTATTATGGGGATTTACTGGTGGTTGCCGCATGCCGGCACGTCACATGGTCTGCCACTGAAGAGGGCGTTGGCCCGAAACGCGTCTGGTAGGTAAACCAGAAAAGGACTTTGTTCATGGCGTGTGCCCTTGCTTTGGCGTAATTTCCACCTGGGAGTGCATCCCACCTAGAGGCAACTCTCTTTGTATTATCTACTGGCGGTCGCCAGTAGATAGTTATAGTTAGGACCTATTTTCCATAGGAAATCCGCGACATTCTATTTGAAATAACTCTTGCGTCGGTTGACGAATCTTCGCGAAATGTTCAAACTTTATGCCCCGCTCCGGTCCGCTCCTACCCTGAAAGTCTCAGGGTGATTCATCAAGCGGGGGCTGAGAAAAAAGGGGGGTCACAAAACGTGTTTTCCCCATTCAATTACACCAAATTTGGCAAAGAGGTAGTTCTTGGTTCAGAAAGAACCCTTTTTGTTAAATGGTGTAAATCCGTTCAGTAGTTGCGGAGAAATTAAAAATAAGAGTCAAAAAATCAATTTCCCATAGGAAACTTTATGCAAGGCTACAGCCTGAACTGCTGAACGGAATTACACCAAATTTGGCAAAGAGGTAGTTCTTGGTTCAAAAAGAACCCTTTTTGTTAAATGGTGTAAATCCGTTCAGTAGTTGCTGAGAAAATCAAAAGTAAAAACACATATATATCTGGGCGGAGCCTAACCACACATGTCATCGTGAGATCTGATTGGCTGTCAGCACTTCATCCTGGAATTGCTGGCAGCCATCTTGGGACCAATATAAATGCATTGTAGTGAATCGAAGATTTTGAGGGTTACCAAAAGGAGAACTATAAGGGTGATAACAGACTTTAGTTACATTAGAATTCATTTGTTGATGGTACCATACTAATTTCAGGAATTGTGGTGTGTTCTAAGGTGATTTTACCCTGTGAAAAACCTTCTGCTGGGATATCATGAATCATGTTTGAGAGAAAACTATTTTCACATGCTTGTCCCATACAGTTTTGGAAGGTGCCCCAGAAGCTAAAATGAGAGCATATTTTCTGTAAATTCACATTATCTTTCTCAGTCATGTGAGAATGAAGTCTGACATTCTCAGTAAAACATGTACATCCAACAAGGGCAGAGACTGTCAGTTGATTCCTTTGTGTTCTACTGCAGCTTCCCAGAGTGTTCTAAAGAACAACTAGAGTGCTAACAGCCTTACTTATGACAAAAGTATGGCACACCTGAAGCCATCTTGATTGGAATAAACTGGTAACACTTAAAACATTTAATTTAAAAAGGAACAAAATGATGGGGTTCATCTTGTCATAGAAATTATGGTTAGTGCTCTGGAAAGAAAAATTAGGGCATGTTTCAAGTGTGATCTCAAATATCTTCCTGTTATATTTCAACAGGAGCAGCCTGTCAGTTGATGCCTTTGTGTTCTACTGCAGCTTCCCAGAGTGTTCTAAAGAACAACTAGAGTGCTAACAGTCTTACTTATGACAAAAGTATGGCACACCTGAAGCCATCTTGATTGGAATAAACTGGTAACACTTAAAACATTTAATTTAAAAGGAACAAAATGATGGGGTTCATTTTGTCATAGAAATTATGGTTAGTGCTGTAGAAAGAAAAATTAGGACATGTTTCAAGTGTGATCTCAAATATCTTCCTGTTATATTTCAACAGGAGCAGCCTGTCAGTTGATGCCTTTGTGTTCTACTGCAGCTTCCCAGAGTGTTCTAAAGAACAACTAGAGCGCTAACAGTCTTACTTATGACAAAAGTATGGCACACCTGAAGCCATCTTGATTGGAATAAACTGGTAACACTTAAAACATTTAATTTAAAAAGGAACAAATGAGGGGGTTCATTTTGCCATAGAAATTATGGTTAGTGCTGTAGAAAGAAGAATTAGGACATGTTTTAAGTGAGATCTCAAATATCTTCCTGTTATATTTCAACAGGAGCAGCCTGTCAGTTGATGCCTTTGTGTTCTACTGCAGCTTCCCAGAGTGTTCTAAAGAACAACTAGAGTGCTAACAGCCTTACTTATGACAAAAGTATGGCACACCTGAAGCCATCTTGATTGGAATAAACTGGTAACACTTAAAACATTTAATTTAAAAAGGAACAAAATGAGGGGGTTCATTTTGCCATAGAAATTATGGTTAGTGCTGCAAAAAGAAAATGTAGTGCATGTTTTAAGTGAGATCTCAAATCCTCTTCTATTTCATTAGAAAATTCTGACATGCAGACTGAAACAATCACTTTCAATACCAGCAGTAGACTTCCAGTTAACTCCTTGGTGAGCAGTAGCTTTACTACAGTGATCTAATGAACAACTAGAGTAATAACATTCTGAATTTATGGCAAATGTGTGACACATCTGAATGCCTTCTTGATGGAATCAAAGTAAAAAACTGAAAGCATTTCCTACTGAGGAGACTGCAGTAAATGAGGAAATTAGGAAACTTCATAACAAAGAAGTCTTACAAGATGGCCACCAGTGAAAAAAGAGCCCAAATGTAGCACAAATATTACCCTGATGTAGCCCACATATAGCCCAATGACAAAAGTGTGCAAAACACTTTATTTTTAGTTTTTGCAGTTTTATGTAGTGCAGACTGGTCAGGTATTGGAGCGTTGCATCTTAAAACATGACCCCTACACTACAAAAACACTGCACTACCCTAAACCCTAAAACACTACCCCAGCACGACCCCCTACACTACACAAGCACCACTGCACTATCCTAAACCCTAAAACACTACCCCCAGCATGACCCCTACACTACACAAACACCACTGCACTACCATAAACCCTAAAACCCTACCCCAACACCACTGCACTAACCTAAATCCTAAAACACTACCCCCAGCACGACCCCCTACACTACCCAAACACCACTGCACTACCCTAAAACATGACCCCCTACACTACACAAACACCACTGCACTACCCTAAACCCTAAAACACTACCCCCAGCATGACCCCTACACAAGCACCACTGCACTACCCTAAACCCTAAAACACTACCCCAGCACGACCCCTACACTACACAAACACCACTGCACTACCTTAAACCCTAAAACACTACCCCCAGCACGACCCCTACACTGCCCAAACACCACTGCACTGCCCTAAACCCTGAAACACCAGCCCCTGCATGACCCCCTACACTGCCCGAACACCACTGCACTGCCCTAAACCCTGAAACACATACCCTAGCACGACCCCCTACACTGCCCGAACACCACTGCACTGCCCTAAACCCTGAAACACCACCCCTTCACGACCCCCTACACTGCCCGAACACCACTGCACTGCCCTAAACCCTGAAACACCACCCCCAGCATGACCCCCTACACTGCCCGAACACCACTGCACTGCCCTAAACCCTGAAACACTACCCCCAGCAAGACCTCCTACACTGCCCGAACACCACTGCACTGCCCTAAACCCTGAAACATCACCCCCAGCAAGACCCCTACACTGCCCGAACACCACTGCCCTAAACCCTGAAACACCACCCCCAGCACGACCCCCTACACTGCCCGAACACCACTGCACTGCCCTAAACCCTGAAACACCACCCCCTGCACGACCCCTACACTGCCCGAACACTACTGCACTGCCCTAAACCCTGAAACACCATCCCCAGCACGACCCCCTACACTGCACGAACACCACTGCACTGCCCTAAACCCTGAAACACTACCCCCAGCAAGACCCCCTACACTGCCCGAACACCACTGCACTGCCCTAAACCCTGAAACATCACCCCCAGCAAGACCCCCTACACTGCCCGAACACCACTGCACTGCCCTAAACCCTGAAACACCAGCCCCAGCACGACCCCTACACTGCCCGAACACCACTGCACTGCCCTAAACCCTGAAACACCACCCCCTGCATGACCCCCTACACTGCACCGAACACCACTGCACTGCCCTAAACCCTGAAACACCACCCCTGCACGATCCCCTACACTGCCCGAACACTACCGCACTGCCCTAAACCCTGAAACACCACCCCCAGCACGACCCCCTACACTGCACGAACACCACTGCACTGCCCTAAACCCCGAAACACTACCCTCAGCAAGACCCCCTACACTGCCCGAACACCACTGCCCTAAACCCTGAAACACCACCCCCAGCAAGACCCCTACACTGCCCGTACACCACTGCACTGCCCTAAACCCTGAAACACCACCCCCAGCAAGACCCCCTACACTGCACCGAACACCACTGCACTGCCCTAAACCCCGAAACAATACCCCCAGCAAGACCCCCTACACTGCCTGAACACCACTGCCCTAAACCCTGAAACACCACCCCCTACACTGCACGAACACCACTGCACTGCCCTAAACCCTGAAACACCACCTCCAGCAAAACCCCCTACACTGCCTGAACACCATTGCTCTGCCCTAAATCCTGAAACACTAGCCCCAGCACGACCCCCTACACTGCCCAAACACCACTGCACTGCCCTAAACCCTGAAACACCACCCCCAGCACGACCCCCTACACTGCCCGAACACCACTGCACTGCCCTAAACCCTGAAACACCAAGCCCAGCATGACCCCCTACACTGCCCGAACACCACTGCACTGCCCTAAACCCTGAAACACCAGCCCCAGCACGACCACCTACACTGCCCGAACACCACTGCACTGCCCTAAACCCTGAAACACCAGCCCCAGCACAACCCCCTACACTGCCCGAACACCACTGCACTGCCCTAAACCCTGAAACACCAGCCCCAGCACGACCCCCTACACTGCCCGAACACCACTGTACTGCCCTAAACCCTGAAACACCAGCCCCAGCACGACCCCCTACACTGCCCGAACACCACTGCACTGCCCTAAACCCTGAAACACCACCCCCTGCATGACCCCTACACTGCCCGAACACCACTGCACTGCCCTAAACCCTGAAACACCACCCCCTGCATCACCCCCTACACTGACCGAACACCACTGCACTGCCCTAAACCCTGAAACACCACCCCCAGCACGACCCCCTTTACTGCTCGAACACCACTGCACTGCCCCAAACCCTGAAACACCACCCCCAGCACGACCCCTACACTGCCCGAACACCACTGCCCTAAACCCTGAAACACCACCCCTGCACGACCCCCTACACTGCCCGAACACCACTGCACTGCCCTAAACCCTGAAACACCACCCCCTACACTGCCCGAACACCACTGCACTGCCCTAAACCCTGAAACACCACCACCAGCACGACCCCCTACACTGCCCGAACACCACTGCACTGCCCTAAACCCTAAAACACCACCCCCAGCATTACCCCCTACACTGCCCAAACACCACTGCACTGCCCTAAACCCTAGAACACTACCCCCAGCACGACCCCCTACACTACCCGAACACCACTGCACTACCCTAAACCCTAAAATACTACCCCCAGCACAACCCCTACACTACCCGAACACGACTGCACTGCCCTAAACCCTCAAACACTCCCCCAGCACGACCCCCTACACTACCCGAACACCACTGCACTGCCCTAAACCCTAAAACACTCCCCCAGCACGACCCCGTACACTACCCGAACACCACTGCACTGCCCTAAACCCTAAAACACTCCCCCAGCATGACCCCTACACTACCCAAACACCACTGCACTGCACTGCCCTAAACTCTAAAACACTACCCCCGCATGACCCCCTACACTACCCAAACACCAATGCACAACCCTAATCCCTAAAACACTACCCCCGCATGACCCCTACACTACCCTAAACCCTAAAACACTACCCCCGCACGACTCCCTACACTACCCAAAGACCACTGCACTACCCTAAACCCTAAAACACGACCTCCTACACTACACAAACACCACTGCACTACCCTAAACCCTAAAACACTACCCCCTACACTACACAAACACCACTGCACTACCCTAAACCCTAAAAAACTATCCCCAGCACGAACCACTACACTACCCAAACACCACTGCACAACCCTAAACCCTAAAAAACTACCCCCAGCAGTATCCCTACACTACCCAAACACCACTGCACTACCTAAACCCTAAAACACTACCCCCAGCAGTACCCCCTACACTACCCAAACACCACTGCACTACCCTAAAACACTACCCCCAGCACGACCCCCTACACTACCCAAACACCACTGCACTACCCTAAACCCTAAAACACTCCCCCAGCACGACTCCCTACACTACCCAAACACCACTGCACTACCCTAAACCCTAAATCTACCCCCAGCATGACCCCCTACACTACACAAACACCACTGCACTACCCTAAACCCTAAAACACTACCCCCAGCACGACCCTCTTCACTACCTAAACACAACTGCACAATTTGTTACAGGCGTTGCAACGCAGGCCTGTGGTGCTTACTGGAAGTACCTAGTGGGCTAGTTGGGCCCCAGGGATCCTCAGGATTCAAGGTGACCTAATCCCCCAACTTAAAACGCACCACCGGGCGCGTTTGCACAGTGGTGAAGGGAGGGGCGGGGCCTCAGGTGACATGTGCGCCAAACACGCCCTGTGGTGCGTTTTAAGTTGAGGAATTAATTCCCTTTGAATCCTGAGGGACCCTGGGAGCCAACTAGCCCACCGGGTACCTTCAGTAAGCACAACAGAGTTGCGTTGCAGAGAGGTGAAAAAAGGTGCGTGGCCTCGGAACGCCTCTCTGCAACTCAGCTCTGTGGTCCTAACTGTAGGTACCTGGGGGGCTAGTTGGGCCCCAGGGACCCTCAGAATTCAAGGGGACTTAATCCCGCAACTTAAAACGCGCCACGGGGTGCGTTTGCACACATGTCACCTCAGGCCCCCTCCTTCACCACTGTGCAAACGCGCCCTGTAGCTGCGTTTTAAGAGGTAGTTTTAATCCCCTGCCCTATTATGTACTAGGGACTTGCAGAGGAGGTCATGCTAATCACAGGGGTACCCCAACGCATAGTGTTCCCTAGTGTATGTAGGTGTTTTCACTGTATTCTAAGTGTCTTTTAGCATAGCACTGGCTCTGGTTAGTCAGAGTCAGTTACCACCAGTACCCGTCTGAAAAAGTTGTGGGCACAGGATGATTTTGCAACAAGGCCTCTTTCTGCTCCTCTGTTGGTTCTTTCTGCACATCTTTTGCTTCTTTCTGTGCGTTTTCTTCTTTCTTCACATGTCCTACCTCTGTAGGCATAGTTAGAAACTAGCATTTAAAAAAACCTTTGAAATTCACTTAAAAAATCATAGGTTTCAGGCACGTTATAGTTAGAAATTAGCATTTAAAAAACCTTTGAAATTCACTGAAAAAACCATAGGTTTCAGACACGTTATAGTTAGAAATTAGCATTTAAAAAACCTTTGAAATTCACTGAAAAAACCATAGGTTTTAGGGACAGTTATAGTTAGTTGGACATTTCACTCGTACAAAACCATAGAAATTCCCCCGTTATAGTTAGTTCAGCTAACTATAACTCGTGCCCCGCAATGCACTGCTGATGACGTCACATATTACATCACTCATGACATGGTCAGTGACATCACTGATGACATCTCAAATGACATCACTGATGACATCACTGATGACATCATCCAGTGACTGTGTGTTTCTGTAAAGTTTAAATATGTTTAATCAATCAATCAATCAATCATGTCACTTATAAAGCGCACTACATACCCGCGAGGGTCTCAAGGCGCTGGGGGATGAGGGGGGTGGTGCTGCTACTGATCGAAGAGCCAGGTCTTGAGGAGTCTTCTGAAGGCCAGTAGGTCTTGGGTCTGTCGGAGGTTGGTGGGGAGGGTGTTCCAGGTCTTGGCGGCGAGGTGGGAGAAGGATCTGCCGCCGGCGGTCATTTTCCGGATGCGGGGGACTGTGGCGAGGGCGAGGCTGGTCGTGCGGAGTTGGCGGGTGGGGGTGTAGAAGCTGAGTCGTCTGTTGAGGTAGGCTGGTCCAGAGTTGTGGAGTGCTTTGTGTGCGTGGGTGAGGAGCTTGAAGGTTATCCTCTTGTTGACAGGGAGCCAGTGCAGGTCTCTCAGGTGGGGTGTGATGTGGCTGCGTCGGGGGATGTCGAGGATAAGACGTGCAGAGGCGTTCTGGATGCGTTGCAGCCGTCTCAGGAGCTTAGCTTTCTGGGCAAACTGCTGTGTCTGGTGAGGTTCTTTCATTTGCTCCTGGGAGGGTGCAAATAGCATTTATTTCCCTAAAAAAAAAAAACACACATACACACACTCTCTTTCTTTCTCTTTCATTCTCTCTCTTTCTGATTCCTAATTAATAATTATCAGGATATGGTTATGCGTTCTGAATTAAAAAGAAAGCAATTTTACCTACTAAGTAACCAGTCATAAAAAGAGCACTGAATAGTAAAACATGTTTGAAGATAACTAAATCTTCCATAAATAGCATTTGTGAATATTCGTCTTCTTTATTTCCAATTTTTTTTCTTCTAAAAAGAAATAGGTGTAGGAAAGGAAGATGAGCTTTCCTTTGTACGTCATAGTGCCCAGTTTCATAAAATTCTGTTCACCATTATTTTAAAATGCAAATTAAACATCTAGTCAGCCGAAGTCAGAACACAGGCCTGCCCTGCTTATATCATTGTAAAAAACCACACGGCCCGAGCAAAACATTTTAAAAAGCAATTTTAAAAGTGACGTTTCTGCAACTTTTCACATTAGAAAATGTAATTGTCATGTTAAACTTTAGAAGTAGATATTGTATATATCATTTCTGTTTGGTTAAATGCTTGTACTGAAAAGAGCTGGAGTGAGCATGGTATGAGTCATTTTGAATGAAAAACACCTATGGAAACATTCCCTTCACACACGACCTTTGTACAGTAGACTGTGGCTGGAGGATAGGTTGGTGCTGTGAAAAGCTATATAAGCTGGGCTGATCACAATGGGTGTCTTGTGCAGTGAGTGAAGTGTAAGCATTTGATTGATCGCGGAGTGTGATGTCATAGTTAAAGGTTGGAACTGCATGACCAAGGAGTCAGCTTGGGCAACAGTAGAGCTGGAGATGAGGGCAATGTATCCAGACTCTCTGAGTGCTTCTGATGACAGAGCGAGAGATATCCAATGGACTGAACTCCTTTAGAGTTTTCCTGTGGTCTCCTCCCTGCTACCGAGGGAGAGGTGTCACTTGTGCCGCACCTTTGACCATGGTATATTGTCACCACCTGATGGCACTGCAAGAGCATGAGAGGTTCACTCTGCGGTAACAGTGTGTCACGTGGTCCCCAGAATATACCTTTACTTTGTGGGAAAGAGGCTACGACAGGCCTACTTGCAAACCAAGTAGGACTGGTAGGAGTGTGGCGAGGGAGTACTTGAAAAATAAATAGATTCCTTGTTCACCTTGTGAAATAGGTTGTTGTGGGCGGGAGGAGGAGGAAGGGGCCAGAGAAAGGACTTTGGCAGACTGGTGGACACCCCTTTCTTCCCCTCTTGTGTCCCCACAGCCGGAGGAATGGACAGCGACGCCGTATCGCTCTGGGGAAACATCGGCAAGGGAATACTACGGCCCCTTTAACTGGGAATGGCTGGAAGAGACACTCCCGCCCCCACATCGTGACGTCATCCCTACCGGACCAGAGAAAGAGCGGAGTTCCCCAGCACAGGTGTGTGCATTCACCGGAGAGGAGAGAGCGGAGAACCGAGGAGACGCGAGGAGAGAGGAGAACGAATACGAGGAGGGAGCAGACCGAAGCCGTGCAGTCGTACCATCAGACGCCGGAGGAGAGCCAGGAGGCCAACGGCATCACACTTCGCCCAGCCACGCTCCTGGAGGTGCGTGGCTCAGCCAGGTACGTGAGCGGCTCGCGGGTTGGGTCGGGAGGAGGGAGAACTCCTCTAAGTAACCCGGGGCTATTACCTAGAGACGGCTGGAACCTGAAACCCCCCCCTCACTCACAATCACTCCATCGCTGTTTACACTTATCACTACCTTGTAGAAGTGCTCACGTGTGTACCCTTCACTCCCTTCCCACTACATTGACAGGGTATTGCCCTACACTTACGTCCCCTTATCTCGTTTCTTTCCGGTAAACACGACTGAGAAGCTGTTCCCCGCCCACCAGCTTAAGGAGAATCAGACGATCGGGAGAGCCTGGAAAGGAGATCCCCGGAGACAAGAAGATTGTGGACATTAAACCTGGCTTCTGTTAAAAAGCGTGTAACAAGAAGAATAAAACCTTCACTCCCTAGGTTGGAGTACAAGTCCCTTATTCCGCCCCGCAACAATTGGTGGAGAATACGGGCAGTATAACATCTGCCATCAGTAAACCCGTGATGGATGCCTTGATCCAGCATTTAGTGAAGGGGCAGGAAAAGCTAGAATGGGCTGTCGAACGACAGATGACGTCGGCCCAGGCTGATCGCGACGTCTTCAAGGACACGATCGCCGCACAGATGGAGGGGTTACAGAAGATGGTAACGGAAACGCCGAACCCCGTATCTAGAGACCATCGTCCTGCCCATCACGGACCCTCCGGCGTGTCGTTACAAAAGTACATACACGGAGAGGACCCTGATTCATTCCTCATGAATTTCGAGCGAGCCGCAAGGGCCTGCGGTTGGCCTGAGGATAAGTGGCCTTTCTTTCTTGCCCCCCTACTCACTGGGGAGGCACAGGCCGCATACCAGGTGGCAAACGCAACTGGGGGAACTCCGTACGCGACAATCAAGGACGTCATACTGGACCACCTTGGCCTTGATGTGGAGGCATACCGAGTACGGTTCAGGAAGGAGAAAGGGCTGCTTGGGGAAAACCCCAAAACTTTGTACTTTCGCCTCAAAATGGCTGCGGACAAATGGTTGCGTCCCACCACTAGTACAAAAGAGGATATCATGGACCGTATCTATTTGGAACAATTTCTCGAGGCCCTCCCGTACAACACTCAAAGGTGGTTAAGACAACATACCAATCTCACCCCTGAGCTGGCCGTAGAGATGGCGGCTACCTATGCGCGAGCCCAACCTCGCGCTCCCGTGTGGGACCCTGAAAAACACCCACGTCCTTATCCGCAGAAGACAGAGAAGAAACCACGGCCTTGGAACGAACCTAATAAACCTAGGCCCAGTAAACCGGAGGTCCCTATGTTACGAGGCCCACAGTGTTTTGACTGCGGGGACTGGGGGCATATAGCTCGCCTCTGTCCCCGACGGAAGCCAACGGAGGAGCCCATGGAAGTGGGTTATATCCCAAAAGCCATCCTTTATACAGCTGAGATGGGAGGCGCTTTTCACGTGAGTGTACAGGTGAATGGGAAAGAAGTAAGAGCACTCCTAGATTCGGGGTGCAAGCAATCGGTTATACAGCGGGTTCTCATTTCGCCCACTCAGGTTATGCCAGACACCTTAGTACACATTAAGTGCGTGCACGGGGACATTCGCCCATACCCCCTAGCCTCAGTGGTCCTACACACCAAACACACCTCTCCCTGTAGAGTGAATGTGGGGGTTTTAGAGGGACTGCCAGAAGACCTAATCATTGGTACCGACAACCCTGAGTTTCTGACCCTGTTCCAACATACCTTGTCCCTATATGGGGCGGGCTCCTCTGAACCCCGACCTGCCCTCCTTACCCCAGAGCCCTGGTTGATGGATCGGAGTTTTAAGTTCGCCCAGGCCAATGATGCTACTTTGCTCAATGCCTGGGAGAACGCCCATCAGAACCAGGACAACCCCTCGCCGGTGTATCCCCGGTTCCTCATCAAAGAGGGGCTTTTGTACCGCCAGAGTAATGTTGGTGACCCTCCCCAGTTGCTAGTCCCCAAACCCTTCAGGGACCAGATTATGTTTTTCGCACACTCACCTCACTGCAGGACATACAGGAACCGAAAAAACAACACAAACAATAGTGAGGAATTTCTTTTGGCCAGGCATTTACAAGGATATACAAACCCATTGCCAAGAATGTGGAATCTGCCAAAAAAAGAACTTACAGAGACCCCCGGCCGTACCATTACAACCCCTACCGATCATAGGGAACCCATTTGAGCGGATCGGCATGGATCTAATTGGACCTCTACCCAAGACCCAAAAGGGAATCAATACGCCCTCGTCGTAGTAGATTATGCGACCCGGTTTCCGGAGGCCTTTCCATTAAGGGCCCCAACCACCCGAAACATCGCGGACAGACTGGTGGAATGCTTCTCCAGGGTGGGTTTCCCGAAGGAGATCCTCACGGACCAGGGTACTCCGTTTGTGTCTCGTCTGATGAAGGAAGTCTGCCGGTCCCTGGACCTCCGACACATCCGAACATCCGTCTACCACCCTCAGACAGATGGATTAGTAGAACGGTACAACAGGACGCTAAAAACCACTTTGAAGAAGATGTTATCAGTAGAAGGTAGAGAATGGGACCGCCTCCTACCGCTGGCCTTGTATGTCATACGGGCCCAGGTCCAAAGCAGCCTGGGCTGTTCATCCTTTGAACTCCTATATGGAAGGAAACCACGATCTCTTATGGAAATGACAAAGGACGCTTGGGAACAAGAGGAAACAGACGAGACACGAACCGTGTTGGAGTACACCCAACAGTTGAAAAACCGAATCGGGAAACTCGGAGAGATAGCTTACTCTCATTTGGAACGACGCCAGCACCAACAGAAGACCTGTTATGACAAGGGCAAGAAGTGGAGACGGCTTACCCTTGATGATTGGGCCCTGGTCCTCCTACCCTCGTCTACCAGAAAGTTCCAGTCCGAGTGGTTGGGTCCCTATAAAGTCATCCGGGTAATAGGAAAGACGACCTACCAGTTACAGCTGTCTCCTAACAAGAAACAAACCTACCACATAAACTTATTAAAAAAATGGCTAGGTCCCATACCGAAAACCGCCCACCTGACATTGCCGGACCCCGGTCCTATAGGGAATACGTTGGACCACCTGGTCGCCAACGAAGAATTAACTGAGAAGGAACAAACGGAGCTGTTCTCCACGTTAAGACCGTTCGCTTCCCTGTTTTCGGACGTTCCGGGTAAAACAACACTGGCCGAGCATTGTATAGAGACCATCCCCGGGAAGGTCGTAAGACAACACCCATACAGAATACCCGCCGCCAAGAGGGCCATGATCCAGAAGGAAGTACAGGACATGCTACGATTGGGCGTCATCCGGCCCTCCAAGAGCAATTGGTCATCCCCGATTGTGACGGTTCCGAAGCCCGATGGAACCACGCGTTTTTGCATGGACTTTCGTGCCCTGAACGACATCTCATCCTTTGATGCATACCCCATCCCTAGGATCGATGAACTGATCGAGAAGTTGGGAGAAGCCAAGTATATTACTACTCTAGACCTGACCAAAGGGTATTGGCAGGTACCTCTAAGGGAAGAAGACCGTCGCAAAACTGCCTTTTCCACACCGGACGGTCTATTCGAATTCAACGTGTTACTGTTCGGGTTGCACGGAGCACCGGCCACCTTCCAAAGGCTGATGAACAACGTTCTACAAGAACATCAGGCTTTTAGTTCAGCTTATTTGGACGACATAGTGGTCTTCAGTGTGACGTGGAAGACCATTTGAAACATCTGCAAACCATACTTCAGGCTCTCAAACAAGCAGGGTTACATATCAACTCAAAGAAATCCAGGGCCGCATTTCACAAAGTGAGGTACTTAGGTTTCCTCTTAGGGGACGGAACCATAGCACCCCAGAAAGAGAAAATCCGTGCCATCCAGGAAACCCCATTTCCCTCCAGTAGAAAAGACATGAGGGCGTTCCTAGGGCTTGTAGGATATTACCGCCGATTCATCCCTCAGTTCTCGGAAATCGCAGCACCGCTTACTGATACTTTGAGAAAGGACATACATCCACGATGTCTAGTGAACCCTGCCCCAGAGCTATCAGAGGCATTCCAGAAACTTAAAGGCATAATCACATCCAGTCCAGTCCTGGCCGCTCCCAACCTTGACAAACCCTTCATATTACACACAGATGCGTCTAACTACGGCCTGGGTGCGGTGTTGTCACAGTTGGCGGAAGACGGCGTTGAGCACCCGGTGTTGTTCATAAGTAGGAAGTTATTCCCGAGAGAGACCAGATAACCCACCATTGAACGGGAGTGCCTGGCCATCAAGTGGGCGGTGGAGAAACTCCGCTATTACCTCGAGGGCCGACCATTCACCTTGTACACTGACCATGCCCCATTGCAGTGGATGGCCCGTAACAGAGCACAGAACCCCAGGGTCCTCCGTTGGTTTTTGTCCCTACAACCCTTTTCGTTCCAAGTGCTACACAGGAGAGGGACGGACAATGGGAACGCGGATTACCTGTCTCGGGTTTTTCCTCTCCCCGATCGGGAGTATCCTGGTGGGGGGGAGTGTGGGCGGGAGGAGGAGGAAGGGGCCAGAGAAAGGACTTTGGCAGACTGGTGGACACCCCTTTCTTCCCCTCTTGTGTCCCCACAGCCGGAGGAATGGACAGCGATGCCGTATCGCTCTGGGGAATCATCGGCAAGGGAATACTACGGCCCCTTTAACTGGGAATGGCTGGAAGAGACACTCCCGCCCCCACATCGTGACGTCATCCCTACCGGACCAGAGAAAGAGCGGAGTTCCCCAGCACAGGTGTGTGCATTCACCGGAGAGGAGAGAGCGGAGAACCGAGGAGACGCGAGGAGAGAGGAGAACGAATACGAGGAGGGAGCAGACCGAAGCCGTGCAGTCGTACCATCAGACGCCGGAGGAGAGCCAGGAGGCCAACGGCATCACGCTTCGCCCAGCCACGCTCCTGGAGGTGCGTGGCTCAGCCAGGTACGTGAGCGGCTCGCGGGTTGGGTCGGGAGGAGGGAGAACTCCTCTAAGTAACCCGGGGCTATTACCTAGAGACGGCTGGAACCTGAAACCCCCCCTCACTCACAATCACTCCATCGCTGTTTACACTTATCACTACCTTGTAGAAGTGCTCACGTGTGTACCCTTCACTCCCTTCCCACTACATTGACAGGGTATTGCCCTACACTTACGTCCCCTTATCTCATTTCTTTCCGGTAAACACGACTGAGAAGCTGTTCCCCGCCCACCAGCTTAAGAAGAATCAGACGATCGGGAGAGCCTGGAAAGGAGATCCCCGGAGACAAGAAGATTGTGGACATTAAATCTGGCTTCTGTTAAAAAGCGTGTAACAAGAAGAATAAAACCTTCACTCCCTAGAGTTGGAGTACAAGTCCCTTATTCCGCCCCGCAACAGTTGTGAAGCCACGGTGTTCCACAGTGAAGGATGGGTGCATTCTGTGCCCATACAGTTCCATATGTGTTTCCGATGTTTTTCCTTTCATGAAGTCACGTTTCCTTGAGGGACATTTAATCCAATACTTTCCATTGAACAGATAAGGGACAGAGTGCTTATTTATGGTAAATCATATTCACAGAAATTGTGTTCTGTGGATGCATGGTGTTAGGTCAATTACCACAGGTGAGATATATTGGGTCGCATAGAGAAGCCAACATCCAATTGTGTGCACTTAACTTGTTCAAGCACATCTGTCAAGGTAGTGGATACCTACTCTGCAGATAGACGCCTACTCCTGTTAAGGACCTAAGAAACTTGGGCTTCATTTTACACAATAGTTTGTAATTCAACTCTCAGATTGGCAAGCGTCTTCCACCCAGAACACCAAGGCTAGCCTGAGGCATTGCAAGTAGCCTTAAAGTGGTAGGAGGTAATTTGAAAATTCTTGGCCAGCAGGGCTCAGCATACTTTCGTCTTCTAATGCAAATAAAGGCAGTATGCAGGTCATATATTTGCAATTGGAAGGGTCACCGCCCCCCCCCCCCTCTGCGCCTTGAGACCCTCACGGGTGAGTAGTGCGCTCTATAAACCCCTGATTGATTGATTAGTCACTAGAATGGGACCAGATTCCCCCGAATCAGAAGGGATAGCCTGAGACATTGCAAACAGACGTAAAATGGATCGGGGGTAATTTGATTTTTTCCTGGCTGGAAGTGCTCCGCATAATGCCATTTTCTAATGCTGATAAAGGCAGATTGCGTGCCATATCTTTGCAAAGGGAATGGTCAGTAGGATGGGACAAAGTGCCCAGGCGTCAGCAAGGGTAGCCTGAGACATTGCAACCAACCTTAAAATAGTATGGATGAGTTTCATTTTTCCCTAAAATGTGCCGAGGCGTCCCAAGAACTGCATGGACGTGGCAAGCAAAGGCTCTGCGCACCGAGGGCAGACTTGAACTGCAGTATCTAGCAGGCTCAATCGACACGCGTTGCTAGAGGGAGCCGGCATTCAGGGTACTTGAATTATGGGAGAATGGGATGGAACCAAATAGAGGAGCTCTGAAGGAAAGTTAACCTGCCGAGACATATGTAGAAGATGTTTTCACAAACCTCACAGCTCAGAGAAGAGCTGGGCTAAGACTGAACGAAGTGAGAACTGCCAAATCTGTGCCAGGCTGCTGTCCTACCCGAAATAATGGAAGTAGAGCAAGTCTCCTTTTGCCACATTGTCTCTTATTTCCTTCAAATGTCTTTCACTACTAATAATGAAAGTGGAAGTTGTCTGGGAGAAAATTCTTGGGGTCAGGATAATGCCTCCTTATGTAGAGTAGAAAGAACAAGGGTTTCTGGGGGTCTAAGAAAAAAAAATGAGGCTTGCATGGAGGGGTAACGACAGAAGTTTATCATGAGGCAGGCCGATCCACCCTTACACTATTAGGGCAGCAGCCAAACTAGAGCTTTGTCTCTCACCCACCCATGTCAGGTTGCCTCTCCGTCTAAGTTCTGAGCCATGACCCGACTAAAGCTCGTCCAACTGAGGCTTGTTCGCCATTGGGATCTTGGGAGGGGGTTGATGGGTGAACTCCTTCTCAAACTTTTGGCTTACTTCTGCCTAGCACGAGTAGATTGAACCAGAGCCTTTTAAAGATTGTGTACTTTCTGCTCAGGCTTCCCTCTTCATTGCTCTTCCACTCCTTCATCGTTCATGGGGTGTATTTGTTCATCAGTAGGCAGTACCTTTGACTTAAAAAAAAAGTGCATGGCTACTGCTCATGTCACTAATTCAATTCTTCCACTTTTTGTCATCCTTTTACTCATTCAAAACCATCTCTGCCTGGTACATGTTGCCATATTGATTACTGGACCTTCTCTAATTGCCACTGTTTTTTGGTGTACACACACTGAGCATCCAGGCTGGTGCTGTGTAGCTAATATAAACAATCACAATAGGTAGTAGTGGTTTTGTTGACCCCACATCTTATGTTAAGTACAAATAATGTTGAAAAATGTGCAAACTTTGTAGGGTTGGTGCTGTATTGCTACATTAGCACCCTAATACCACAGATGCCTAAAACACATTGCTGCAAAAGTACCTCTGTGTGAACATATGAGACCGTACTACCAAAACACTCAATAAGTAGTTCGACAAAACAATTTTCACCTTCACCAAAGTTGATTATTTGGAAACTGTTGATTCTAATTGAAGCCAGAAGCCAGATGGTTGTAGACCGTAAATGTGTATTGAAAAACGTGTATGGAAAAGACAGCCGACACGTGTTTCGTCACGAGGTGACTTCTTCAAGGCTAAAATCACAGTTTATTGGTCAGAAGTTGCAAAGTCGGTGCGAAAAATAACTCGTTGGGTCGAAAAGTCATTATATTGGAGATTGCACCATGTTCTTGGAGTTGTAGTAAGAGTAGGTGTGTCCGAAAAAGTTAATGGTGCCCCAATTCAAGTCGGTGACCTCCTGTTCGGTAGGTAACTGGCCACAAGAACTCTGTAAATTAGAGTTGCCGTCTATGGAGTCGGTTCACTCCCGACCAGCCAGTGTGAAGAAACTCTGATAAGTTTCCTGTTGTTCGTGTGAGTCGCGTTCAGAATTTTAGCGTCCCAGAAGTGCAGTTCCGGGACACTAAAATTCTGAACGCGACTTCTGTCTAATTTGTGTTGTGTTCGAGGCAGTTGATTTTCTTCAATCTGGCGACTTCGGACCAGCAGGCAGAGAAATTTGTCTGGGTGTTTGGTGCTTTCTCTGAGAGGGATAGTATGAGCTGGGTGTCATCAGGATAGGAAATGATGTTGATTCCTTGGGCGCAGGTGGTGCTGGCGAGTAGAGTTAGGATCCTTGTAGAACTCTGGAGATGAGGTAGTTGGCGTACGAGGTTAAAGGGGCCAGGCTGACTGGCTGGTTGCGTCCTGCCAGGAAGGAGCAAATCCAGTGAAGCACGGGTCAACGGCTGTGGAACGGTCCAGTAGGATGAGGGTTGCTGTGTCGTCTCTGTCCATGATCATCAAGATGTCGCCCATGTCCGTGATGGTAATGTGTGCTTTTTTGAGATTAAAGAAACACTTTGCCTTCAGCTAACTAATTTTTTTTAGATTGATAAAGGCCCAGCAGCTTCCCAATAAAGGATGCAAAAACCATAACAGAACAAAACAAGAATTGCTAAAGTCAAAAGGCTGGTGGCCAGTGCCAGACCTATTGGGTTTTGAATGCTTGTTCCTTGCATGGAGTTTATTAATGCTGTGATCCAATAAATCTTACCTTGATTTCTAGTTGGGAGTCATCTCTCCAACAGTATCTACAAATGCTTTGTGACAATTTTTGGAAGGATTAGCTTGCAAGGTGTGTGCTCTTCATATTGAGCTTACACTGCAGTTGTGCAGGCTGCAGACATCAGGAGGTGTAGACACTGACAGTGGTAGACAGAGGCCATTGGTCGCAGTCCTAGATGCTAGAATATCAGTGGCCACTTATTGCATTGTAGCCCCTGCCCTTTAAAGGGGCAGGAGTCTCAATGCAGGCACACTTTGATTTTCAATAACGGGATACATGTCTTCTGCCCCATGCAGGCCTCTATCTAGGTGCAAGCCAATTCCTGGCCCATTAACATTAATGATGTAGGTGGTTTGCGACTTTTTGCCTCACTGTGGACCAAGACCTTGATCCAGCACCCTCGAAGGAAGGTTCCCCAGACAGACTAGAAGTTAGGCCTCCCATAACATCAACTACTACCACCCAGGTACATTGCTCTGCCCTTGACCCAGGTGACGCAGTTTCCCCATGTGATTTGAGATGTAGAATCCTTTCCTGGAATGTGGCAGGCCTACGTAGCAAGGCATCCAATCCAGAATGGACCGATTGTGTAACCAACTTTCATACCCTGTGTTTCCTGGAGACCTGGGAGGTTGAGCCTATCAATATCAATGGTTCTAGAACTTTTCATCTACCTGCCGTGTCATCTAACGCTGGCAGAGCAAATGGTGGTTTGTGTGTTTACATTTCTAAGTATTTGCAGTTCCCCAACATAACAACTTGGTCTTCCACTAGTTATTTTCATAATATTGGGATTGATATATCGCATAAACTCAATCTGGTGTTGGTTAATTTTTATAATAATGCAACTTCTAGCGAGATATTGGCCATTCTTGGCCAGTTGGATAATGATCTTGCGACTGCATGTTATAGCAATATGAAGGAGACTAGCATACTCTTGGGAAGTGACCTTAATACCTACTTATGTCCCTTGCCCCCAAAAAAGGTTTGTGGCATGACAGATATTCATGACGCCGACAGAATGCATTTTTTACATAACGGCTATGGCAACAAATTGAATGAGCTGATATTTAAGTATGATCTTGTATTTTCAAACAAACTATGTATTCCACTTGTTCAATTTAATTGCACATTTAATGGCAGGGGGGATAACATCATTATTGATAATATTTTATTATAGCCTTATAGCCCGCCGTAGCGGGCTATACCGGCTATTAAAGGCCCGCTAACAAGGGAGCAGGACTTTAATAGCTGGTATAGCCCAGCTACGAAGGGCTATAAGGCTATTAGAACATTCTGCCACTAGAGGGCAGAATGTTCTTTAGGGAGCGCGAGGGGATTGAAATCCCCTCAGGCTCCCTGAAGCCTTTGTTCACAGCCACAGCTGTGAACAAAGAAACATTGGAGTGTTGGAGCTCCGGACTTATACCAGCCATTATAAGCCCGGAGCTACTCCATTGTTTTCAATGGAGCTCCCAACATTCCAATGTTCTAATATCATTTAGACTACATTCCTTTTTTTCTAATTTTACCACACACTCCATCTCACTTAGTGACCACTACCCGCAGAGTCTTATTCTTAGCCTTAGCTGTCTGTTACATCCAGCAACTATGGATAATGCGTGCATCGTTGAGAATATTGAAATAGCATCAGACAATGACATTTCCTTGCGCTGGACTAAGATAAATCCGACCACTTTTTTGGAAAACCTGGTCACTAAACATAGGGAGGACATTGCGATTTGTTTGGATGAAGCAGCCAACTCCAAGGGCATTCTGAACGCCTTCCTTAATATTACCAAGGGGATCAAAGAAGACCTGTCTAGCGGTAACCCCAAGGCAAGTCAACTTACGCATGGATGGTTTGATTCTGTCTGTTCAAAGGTACACAAGAAAGGGCTGCTCTCAACAAATCCCCAAGGTGTAGTAGAGAGGTACAGAGGCCCAGGCAAGAGTATAGATTGGCCCTAAAGAATAGGAAAAACAAGATAAAGGCCGAAACCTGGGAGGTGTTAATAGAAGCTAGCCTTGGAAAAGACAGCTCAGCTTTTTGGCGTGTTATAAACAGCCCTTTTTTAAGAACGATAGGACCCCAAGGCAGGAGGTTGCCACCACTGAATCAGAGTGGGTGGCTAATTTTGCGAAAATATATTCGAATCCACTGCCGGTGGGGCAGGAGAATCCTAAGTTAACTGCCACCATGGATACATCCTGTAGTTTACCCAACCTTCAGTTTATTTTAGATTAGGTAAACAGGGCCCTCTTGGCCAGTAAGGGCAGAAAGGCACCAGGCCCACATGGCATTCCGGTCATTCTCTTTAAACCTAATATATTATTCTGTGGTCCTATTTTAACTCTGGTACTAAGGGCTTGTTGTAGTTCAGGGTTCCTGAGTACCTGGTCAGATTCTCTAATCGTTCCCATCTATAAGAAAAGTGATTGCTCTAATCCAGCATTCTATTGCCCTATTGCTTTACTTGATTCTCTGGTAAAAGTTGTACGTAGAATCATACTGAATAGACGTGAGGAGTGGGCAGAAAATAAGATATTTTCTGACATTCAGTATGGTTTCCGCAGAGGTATGGGGATGATTGAGCAAGGTCTGAATCTCAACCTGCTAATTGGGAAGTACACATTGGGTAAGAAGGGGCATATTTTTTAGCATTTGTGGATCTATCCAGTGCATTTGATTGTGTTATTCATGATAAATTGTGGTCCATTTTGGAAGATCTAGGAGTAGGCCTGCCCGTAATAGTGTTTTTAAGGGAGTTGTACTCAGGGAGCAGGACTAGAGTGCGGTACAGTCTTAGGGGTGAATTTACCTCTTCTTTTAGAGTGGACGGGTGGTCTGGCAGAGTTGTGTCCTTCCACTATTTTTATTTACTCTGTGTATCAACAGTTTGGGGAATGTGTCGATGCAATTCCACCATTTTTATTTACTCTGTATATCAACAGTTTGGGGAATGTGTTGATGCAAAAATGCAAGGACCTTTCTCAGATTGGTCCGCACCCAAATCCCTCTTTTCTCTATGCGGACGACGCTGTCCTCATGGCTCGGACCGCCATAGGACTACAACGTTTACTCACTTGTTTCTCTAATTTTATGCAGGACCTGGACTTAATGATTAATCTGGGTAAGACATTCATAATGAAATGTGGCAAGAGTACTGCGAGATGTCATGACCTATTTGTCGATGACACCAAATTAAGTTTTACCACCTTGTTATCCTATATGGGAGCCCTGTTCTCGGAGAGTGGGTTATGGAAGGATGCCATCAATGCTAGGAAGTGAAACCTTATAAAAGACACTTCTGCACTTTTAAACCTCACATACAAACGTGGTTCTAAACCTGTGAGCAAACTGTTAACCATATATAAGGCAAAGTGTGTATCAACAGCACTGTACGGGCGGGTATATGGGGACATAGTAACATCAACCTACTTCAAGTAGCAGAGAATGCTTTCTTTAGATTATTACTCTCTGTACCCCAGAGCTGTTCATCCCAGGTTTGTCATTCAGAACTAGGGATGACATTTATCACTGACATAGCTCAAAGCCATCCTATCCTTCTTTGGCACAAATATTGGTCTTGCGATGACACTATCTTAAACCGCAAGGTGATCAACGATTGTATGAAACTGTCGACCCCCTTCCAAATACCATGGCTGAACTATGTCAAACAGATCTGTTTTTTTTTAAACACCCTAATACTTTACAGTCTATTTCTAGGAAGGACCTAAAAAAGATGTGCTCTTCGATGTTTGAGGAAACAAGGTTGGCTATAGAACTAACAAAACCAGTGTCATTAAAAACCAAATGATTCTGGCTACCTTTGACTTGTAACACTATCTCAAGTCTGTCCATAGCAGTTATCATAAGTTTGTTTTGATTTGCTTCAGACCTGATGTCTTCCATCGTTTGGTAACATTTCCCATTGCAAATGATTGGTCTGAAAACTTACCCAAATGTCCAAGTGACAATGTATCAGAACAAAGCACTTTACCCACCCTGTTCTTTTGTATTTTTTTTAAGGATTTGAGAAAACGTTTTATATTACCCATTTTACATGGTCATAATTTTAAGCAATGTCGCCCTGCCTACTTGTTTTTACAAACGTTACCCGCCTTGCCGATCTGTTATTATGTAGCCAGTTACTTGTGTACAGTTTTATAACACAAGAAAAACGTGATTGCCTAGACTGATCCTAAGATAGTGACATAGATCGGCACTTTTGTTTGTACTTTGCACTTAATTAACATATCTGGCTGGTTGTGTTAATTTTAAATTCCTCTAAATGTAGACTGAAAATGTGCAGTAATGTTTTAATATTCTGTATGCTTTTATGAATTTTTAACATGAAATTGAAAAACTAATTTGCACTTTTGCACTCTGCACTTAACATGTCTGGTCGGTTGTTCACACTGTATATTCTTATTAATGTAGACTGATATCGTGCAATAACGTTTTACATTATATATGCTTTCATGATTTTTTAACATGAAATTGCATAAAGCTGATTTAATTTGACTTTTTGCTTCTTCTTCCTTTGTAGTGCAACTGTTTTGAGCCCACATTGGGAGAGGTTGATTGCACTATACTGCTACCAGCCTCTTTTGAGAATCAGGCCCCTAGTATCGGGTCTTTTGTGCTGTTCCTTGTCTGTTCACAGAGTGTTCCTCCTGCCCTGCTCAGCTGTCCCATGATGTTGCTTTCAGAATGTATGTATGTCAATGTTGGGGGTGGTGACTGATAGTTACAGTAGTTAGTACAAGGGGCTGATGACAGAACTGCCATGCTCCTAATGGCCTTCTTGAGAGTGCAACTGTCACCAGACAATTATGTGCGAACCACCAGGAGAGAGGTTTTGGCTCCGCCCACATGTTGGTAGCAAGGAGTACATGTTTTCATTGGGCAAAAATTGTGCCTTTCCCAAAAAATTGCTTGCCCTCTACACAGCTGTGATACGTTGAACTCTTGGGGCCACATACATCACAATGTAATGCTAATAAAGTGTCTTAGATAACTGGATAATTTATGGTGTTTTCTCTGGCAGCATTAACCTACGTGGATTTTTAAGTCTGGCTTCACAGTGTAACTGTCTCCTGTCCTTTTAACATATACCAGTATTATTCTACAGTTCTTTGCTGCCACACACCTGCATATCCATTCCCATGATATCTACTTGTAATGCTTCACATTAGATTACAACAGACCTACTGGCATTGCCAATGCTTGTTTTACTTGTGACTTAAAGTCAACCAATTTCTATATTGCTGCTAGTGAGTAAATGAGCATCCTGTTGCACAGCAAAGGCCGATCTTGGTTCTGCACCTGGTGCAGTGCTTAATTTGAGCCCGTGGTTTCCCGGTGCTCAGCACCAGCACATAATTGTCAACACCAGCTGTTATGACAGTCTGCCACATGGTGACACTGTTTTCTAATTTAGAGATTAGCACAGTTGTTTATTAATTCAATATACATTAAAAATGGCTAACACATGTCGCCCAAGCAATTCTTATTGCTTTGAGGTCTGGATCAGTCTAAATTGTCACACTTGTAGGGGTGTGATATTTAGTAGTAGTGTTGCTACTGTCACTGGCAGCGATGACAGGTGAAATGGTTGGTGCAAGCTGCCGTGGCCCCCTGACGAGGGCCCTTGCACTTATTATTTACAAATTAAGCACCGACCTTGTAGTCACTTCTCTCTGTGGAGGTTACATTGGCAATGATCTGCGAACTTTCAATACATGCACCGAAACCAGGCGCGCAATGCCCATTGGGCTGAAAGGGCTCTACCGTGAGTCTTGGGAGATCTCCCACTATGTTCTCTAACCCCCATTGCATGTCTAGCAATACACAGTTGTCTGATGCTGTGGAGAGAAGGCCTAATTCACTACCACCAACTGGGATGCCCAGTAATATTTTCTTAAATCCAGAAATGCAGTGCCCCTTTTGTGTGGCTCGTATAGAGTGGGGTCGATTCTATTTTACCCAGGCCTCTATCCCGGAGCAAAGAACAAAGTGCTGTGTTCACCTTTTTGAGGAACTTCTCCACGAAAAAAGTATAGAAATTGTGGGTCATTTTGCACAATGTATAAAAAATATATAAGTAAGGACATAGTTTTATACAAAACAGCCTGGCCTGATAGGGGGTAGTGGTAACCTTCTCTAGTGGGCCACTTTCATCTGAAATCTCCTCAGAACAAACTCCACTTTATTTTCAGCACATGTGGTGATGTCATCATTAGTAATATAGATGCCCAACTATTGACTTACCTGGTTACTTGCAGCATGCAATACCAGGTAAGGGGGGGGTCCCACTTAGTCAACAGTTTATTTTAATCACCGAATATTGAGCAAACACTTTGCATATCTAACAACCTCAGAATCCATGAATCATTTTCCGCCACATATAATTATAAAGCATCCACATATAGGGAGATACTGTTACTGCATTCTCTATCCCCCCTAAGTCCACTAACTAGCACATCTTTAGTCACCAAGCATGGCATATGGCATTGGTTCAAGCACTAGTAAAGAGCAGCTGGGACACGTGGCAGCCTTGTCATAGCCTGTGAACCAAGCTAAAAGGGGGGAAGTGGCAGCATACTGTTAACCTTCACCCTTGCATTTGAGGTAGCTTACAGGAATCTCACCCACTTTAACATAGTCCCATATACCGAATCAACAGCCGTTTGGGCATCAAGTGATAAAAGAACAGTCTGTTCCCTGACTCATTTAGCATATTTCAGAAAACACTGTAACCTACACAGGCACAGTCTTGTTGACCAATAAGGCCTATTTTACCATTGCCATCCTGTATAATCGGTTGGCTGGTACCTTTGACAAAATGTTAATCTCAGTTTTTTGTGGGGATATGGCCTCAGGTGTTTTCCTGTCTTTATGCATTAGTGTTATTGTGGCCATTCGTGCTGGCACAGACCCCATCAATCTAGCCTCTTCAAAGATACACAAGTTATGTGCCACCATTTTACTAGAACAACCTACACATTTCATCAGGGAACTTATTTTGTCTCGGGGCCTTCCCTCCCTTAAATTGACTTACTGCAGTTCTATTTCTTCATTGTCACATCTACTTCCAACCTTTTCCTGTCTTCTGCGCTCATTTGTGGAACTGGTACCAGCAAAAAATGATCTTCGAAGTGTGAAATACCTCGTCAGTACTCACTAAACTTAATATATGTAAACCCAATAAGCTACTCAAAGTTTAGTGACTTTCTGTCAAAGTTTCAGAAATTAGAACATGTACAAAGGTAGAATATTTATGACTATTTTAAGGATAATTAACTGAGTACTGTTCATTGTGGTCCTATTTATTTCTATAATGCGGCTATATCTCAAGAGATGTAAATGTAACTTTAAGAATAGCAAGAGAAATACAATACAAAGGAGATAATTTATTTAAACTGGGGTAGGATTTTTGGGAAGACAGCCAGAATCAGGTTTGGAGATGCCAGGTCTTTAACCAAGGTATAAGAGGGTGGGAAGAAAAGGGTTAACTTAGTGGGAAGGGCAGTGCATGAATTTGAAAATATCATGTGCAGGTTTTTGCTCTCTTGTAGTACCTACTTCCTTTCAGAAGAGCAAAAATCAGAAAATCAAATGAGGTTGGGGTTAGGATTGCCAGTGTGCCTACCTCATGCCTGCTACAAAACAGTAGTCAAAAGAATATTTGCAAATAACTCCTACCTTCCTCTTAACATTGCTCCTGATTGGCCAAAATCTTTTAAATGTAATTTCAAGTTAGCTCCACCACTCCTACTATTTGTCAGATGCATGCACGTACAATTCTTTCGGCAACAACCTTGTTCTGCTACTACTTTGCCTCACAAAAATTCTGAGAAATATCCCAGAATTTCCTGCTTTTACATTGAGTTTTTCTTTAGGTACAGTTTCCAAATATTTTCATAAACGTTATTACTATTTCATTCATTCATTATAAACTTTATTCGATCTTTTTGTGTTCAGATCATAAAAGTACATAAAATCGATAGCGAAACAGTAAAAATATAACCATCACAATTCTTTCTTAGAACGAAACCCCCTTTATCAGGATTACAATAGATTTCTCATTTAAAATAATGCGTTCGTTTACGAAATTTTGCTAGGTATAACATTATTTGCGTATATTTTTTTATTTTTTTATTATTACTATTAAATAGTCTGCTGCGACCAAAGTTCATGGCTATACGTCAAGTCTGGGTATCAAGTCCCTGTTGTGGGAGCTGTGTTCCATGCGTGTTTCTACAGCAGTATCTTTGGAAATGTGGTCTGTATTTGAGTCTGTGGAAGTGCCCAAGTACGTCACAGCCAAAGAAAGTTAATAGGAGCTCAAATATAGCTATTATGTATATCCATGTAGTACAGTGTGTTATAGAGCTCACTCCCACAAGACTGCAAGAGAGTTGTCTCCTGTAGTAAAGTTCTGTCTTGAAAGGCGGTAACGGTAGTGTACGCTGGTAAATGTAGTATGAACAAAATATATAAAGAAATGTGCTTAACTAGCACCATTTGCAACCACAAATATCTCCTAAAAGTTTTTTTATTAAGCCCTTTTAGGGTGAGATCTATGCAATAGTTCTGGTGCCTTTTAGAATGCAAAAGACTGCCCCAGGAGCTAAAACGCGAAATTCCAGATCATAGTAGATCTGCAGGTCAACAGTGTCTTAGAATGCAACATTTGCAATGCCTGCTGCTAACAATTTCTTGAGTAAGAACCATAAACCTATTGTAAAATGTATTCTTGTTATGCAGTTTAAAAGATTCAATAAACTCCATTTATTGTCCAGAAAAATGACATCCCATATTACGCATTATACCAGATCAGTGAAGGAGCACCCACAAATAATTTTCACCCGGGCTCTGGAGATGGTTCGTTCCTCTGAGGTGATGCATTTTTAAGCCCAGTCCAAGAAGTCTGAAGATTGCAGAAGTTTAGTACTTAAAAGTGGCGGGGCTTCAGACAGTCTTCTGGTTATTAAACCAATCTGATTGCGAGAGATACGCCTGTAGGTGAAGGGACCCTGGGCAGATGGTCTATTGCGTCCATTGGTTCTGAAATAGTCTGTGGCAGCCACCATCTGAAAACGGTTCCCGGGGAAGATACGTGGTGTGGCAAAGGTGCCACAAGCACTAATGTAAGCATGGAAAAAGGGCCCCATCCTACTATAGGGTAATTAAAAAACAGCAGCCACTTGGCCCCTCACACCCGACGGCTCCGGTGCAAATGCACCTGCAGCACTATTTCTAGGTACGCCCCTGAGAAAGATCGTTTGAAGTGACTCAGTCTTGCTCTGACCGTGAATCTACTGACAAGTTTTCTGGACAAGCTAAATATGCGTCCTATTGTATGAACCGTAATGACAATAATTTGTTTTTATGGAGAGCATAAAACCTTTCTGCTATTTGAAAGCGCTATGAGTAACAAGTGCTATTAATAAAAAATGCAACAGCATTCAATTTACTGACCTCGACGAGTAAAGGATTCACAGTTTTTGGAGACTGAAACTGTCAGGGACTGTCTCGGACACAGTCAGGGACTTGGGCAAGGACTGGTGACAAAATGTAAGCAGAAAGAGGAGCACAGCAGTGCCCAGGATCACACAGGAAGTCAGAGAGGGGAAAAGGGTTCCAAAGGGGAAGCCCGCACAAAGAAACAAGGTAGCTAGAACTCAGAAAGGATAGGCACTCAGGAGGGGATTTAGCATTCAGAATAACTACACCCGGAACGGATGTGCAAGACATATATTTAAAACAACATTAGCAATAAAGGGACTGTGGGGTAAAGCACTCGGGAGCTCCAAACGATAAGACTGAAGCTCAGTAAGTTCCTCACCCACAATTGCTGTTACAGATACTGACTGCAAATACCCACATATAGGATATGCATTCAAAGGCAGGGTCTGTGGAGCTGATACCTATGGTGATGTTATAAATGTAACTCAAAGACAATACTCACAGTGAACAAGAAGCACCACCTAGGTAGTCAGCTGTGCCCACGGATCCTGGCGATCAAGCAGGAACACAAAAGGCAGTAACAGCAAGGGGGTAGAACTAAAGACAAGCATGATAGACAAGGAGCTAGCAAGGAGGAGTGCTTAACAGAAAAGGAAGGAAATCACAGGGCACACTTGTCAGAAAGCAAGTAACAAACATACAAGGTAATAGACGCAAGACAGCAAACTAGGAACTGAAACCAAGGAAATGGGAACAAAGGCAGGGACTGGAAAAGGTTATACAAAAGGGGAGGCTACAAGGGTATACTAGAATAGTGCTGGTTCAGGAATCAAGAAAACAAAGTAGCACTGAAGGCTGTGCTGGAGCAGGACAAGAATTGAGCAAAAGCTCAAGAGCCAAGGTAGCACTGCAGGCAGGGAACTCTAGGTAATAGAGTTTCAGGAATGAGCAGGCTGGCTTCCACAAAACCCAGCATGGATTGGGAATGGATGGCCATTTCTAAGTGGAGTCCAAATGGCTGGAAGTCAGTCTGTGCATGAAGGGGAGGGTCCAGAAGCTTATTATAAGAGTGGAAAGTCCCACAATTTGGCCCCTGGTGGTGGGCACGAGAGCACAGGGAGCGAATCGTGACAGAAACTTGCAATTTGATGTTCACCAGATACGTCCGCAGCGATCGTTCAACCCACTGAGCCACCCTGCCATAACATACATACGCACGCCCTGCTGATCCCAACATCCCCCATTGGGGGCGGGACATCAGGAGCAATATGTTACCTCATGATATTGTAAGACCCTGGCACAGCTCTATGCTTGTGTCACCAGGATGTCAGTGCCTGCTCTTACATCTTGGTCTTAGGTACAGGTTGTGTGTGTATGCCTAGATTGAATAGCAAAGAAGTTGTAGTCTACTGGTAGATGGAGCGTGGTCGAGAAGGAGCAGTGGGCAAAGCAGGGTGATGCTCCTCACAGATCTGGCGATTGGTGGTAGCATTGGAGGAAGGACTCATTGTGTATACGTAGTACATGCCTTGCTTCTACCCCTATCGTTACAGAGGAAGGGACATTAAAAGGGTTCTTATTTGCACTGGCATTCTCACACTGATGCAAGGCGCATTTATGCATGTGGTTCCCTGAATGATTTCTTCATTGTTTGTCATATGAGAGCATTGTTCATAGCAGTGCTTAATTTGTAAAAATATAAGTGCCAAGGCCCAATCTATTCTATTTCAGCCAGCACCATCCACAGAACCTGCCACTGCTACCCAATGGCAGTGCCAGTAGAGGTGGGCGAGCCAACAAATTAACAGGAAGAGCCAAACCAGAGCCGAGCCGAGGGTCTGGCTTGGATTTTGAGCCCGTGCACAAGTCGAGCCCTGAAAACATTTGCTATGTAAAAAATACACCAAACATCACCAAAATATGGTAACGTCTCTAAAAACTCCAAAAAGTGTATTTCTTTAATATGTGGAAGCTTTAGTATTAATGTAACATAATAGCACTAGTTTTGTACAACTGGTATTCTGGACTCACATAGTTGAAAATGCTTTCATATGCGATACTGAAGACAATTTTTTGGGAGTGAAATACAGTATTTGCTTAAGATCACCCAATTTAAGTGGGGAAGCTGTGACTTATCCAGGTTTTTTGGTTTCACTTTGTACAAATCAGCCAGGAAAGGGATATCTATTTGTCTTTCCTTATATTAAAGCTTTGATTTTACCTCTAAGTTCATTTTCTGCAGTTTTTAAATACAGCACAAATTCGACCCAAGGCTGAGTGCTTTATATGACCACCATTTACATTACT
Organism: Calotriton arnoldi; assembly: GCA_963921515.1. Taxonomy (NCBI): domain Eukaryota; kingdom Metazoa; phylum Chordata; class Amphibia; order Caudata; family Salamandridae; genus Calotriton; species Calotriton arnoldi. The sequence goes on from CAWUFW010019537.1 coordinate 41,459, forward strand.
CAAGGTCACATGCATTGTTTATAGGCACGGGGGAATCAAGGATGTGTCCAGTTATAGGATGTTGAGCCGACTCTGAGACTGAAGCCTGGTTCCCCAGTCGGCAGCTCTGACAGTAATGCCACATCCTGGGTAGAGGGCGAATGTGGGATGTGTTACATCCATTGGTGTACATGAAATGCTCTGAGATTAGAGTGATTGTTGTTCTGTGATGCCCAATGGAGTATGCATGAGATGTGCCTTTTTGAGAATAAGTGTAGCTTTTGGGATCCCCATTCTCTGTGTACAAATCACCTTAGGAGAAAGGTAAGTTTGAATTTCCCATTTCCATTTCTGTTTCTAAAAGATGTCTGAGGGTGACAGCAGGTGCAGCAACCCCATTCTCTCTGTAATAGATGGCCTAAGAGCCGGATGAATGTGACATTTTCTTTTACATAACTGTGTGGATGAGATGTCTTTGTAATCACTAGGTTACCATATAAGTAACCTCCATGAGGCCTCAGTTTTTCCCTACATTACTTGCAAATATAGACTCTTGTCCTTCTTTGTCTCTTCATCTTGTTTGATTTCCAAAAATAAATGTCTCTATAGCTGTCCAAGCCACATCCTGGTACACATTCAGCTTATTGAGCTATCCCTCTGTCTGTTGTGAGCGGCTAACATCTTGGCAGTGAGTTACATGACCCATTTGAGAGGTACAAAGTCCAAACCCTTGGCATAGCTGGCAAAAGCATATTGGGAGTTCTGTCCATCACTTAATCTCAGTCAAGGCAGAATATCTTCCCAGGATTCACAAAGTGCTGAGAGAGGTCATCCCAGGCACTCTAAGGACTGCAGCAAGTGGAGACTTCATCCACTTATTTTCTAAGCATTGAATCTCCTTTGGGGTCCTTTGGTCTTTTTGCTTCTCATTTCAACTTGCAATTGACCCAATTTCCTAGTTGGAGGCTGGTTGTTCTTGCTTTGGATACGGATGTATTCTTGCAAAATTTGGTTAACTGTCTACTAAACCTTTTACTTTGTTTTGATCTCTAGATCTCAGACTTGCAGGCAAAAGCCTTGTGTAGTCCTGATATCATCAGTCTCGGCTACTGCCACTAGGGAGTGGAGGGGCAGCAGGGCAGCAGGAGTGTAGGATGGGGAGCGGGGGAGGAGTTGAATAAAAAAAAAAACATACCTGCTCCTGCAGCCGCCTCGCGCTACGGTGCTCCTCCGTTATGCTGTTCCCAGCAGTCCCTGGGGCAACAGACTCCCCATCCAATCCAGACGCTGCTCTCATACTATGAGAGCAGCTTGGGGATTGGCCTGAGCAGGCTTGTCTGGTTTTACGCTCCACTCAGGCACAGGGAGTCTGTGCCTTTCTCTAACCTGGCTGTACAATTCAGCCGGGTTAGAGAAACCTAAATGTGCATGTTTGTTTGGCCGGGCTAGGACGGCCGTCCAAACAGACATGCGCACTTAGAAGTGCACTCCACTCCTCCTCCCTCTCCCATGGCCCCGCCCCTCCCTACATGCGCTGGCTCAGAGCCAGCAGCTGAAAAATAAACAATAGTAAAATATTGTTTTCTTTTTCAGCTGCTGGCTCTGAGCCAGTGGGGTGACACTCCTCCGCCATTGCGGAGGAGCCGCTGTTGGATTTCACCACTCTGGAGAGCTAAGGCCTGCTTTCCTTCCCTTCTTGAGCTGTCCATAGAGATTACCGTAGTATTCCTATGCCATTCCCAAATTGTTGCAAAACCCCTCGTGGAAGAAGCCAAGATCTGTCCTATCTGGAAAGTTTCTAGCCATCTTGGTCTCTCCCACGGGGTTTGCCTTCAGCTGCGCATCTCATATAGTCTTCTAGGGCTTTGGAAAGTACCACAGCTTACAAGGCGGATTGGTGTGATTGGATTGGCTTGTATAAGGCAAGGAGTCTTGTTCTCCTGCTCACTGCATGTCACTACAGTTCTAGATTCTACAATATTAATGTTGGCTCCCTGTCAGGAACACCAAACCCATTTCTTTGTTTGATTTGTTTTAAACAAGTATTGGGTGTCAGGACTCTAGAATGTATTCCCCTTCTGAGGTGTTCTTTTCCAATACAAAGTATGCGCAGAATGCCTCTACTTGAGTTGAGTTGGAATATTTTCATTCTCATCCAAAGTTAGGTGTTGTGTGATGCTGTGGAGGATATGAATTGAAAAGTAATAATTTAAGAACAGGTGCTTGGCTTCAGGGCGGTGTTTGGGGTGTTACACCCCTCCTAACAAATGTATTTTCTGATAAATAGTTGGGTACAGATGCTTTCAGTCGAGTATGGTGAGCTGTCTGTCGGATTTCACCAGGAAGTTTTACATACACAGAGATAAAAATGCACAAGGAATCTCTCCCTTTTGATTTTGAAAGCCCTCAAAAATGTTGGTTATTTTACAAAAATATTGTGTTTTCTCTCTTAGTACTCCTACAAATCCGCATTCCTCTCACTTTCCACTGCCCCTTAGGCCTGTCCCAAGCCCCCTGCTTGTCATATAATGTGTTTTAAGATTATATGCCAGCCTGATTGTTGGACAATCTGAAGCTCACACCCCCTCAATCTTACTGACCAAGCTACGCCCCTGTTTAAGAAGGTCTTCTCCTCAGTCGTTAATTTCTTACTAGAAACCCCATAGTTTTCTCTCCAGCACCAGCTGGCCCAGCTCTGGGTCCTTCCTAAATACTCACATCCCAATGCTCTCGTGGAACTGCAAGCATCCAAACTCCGGGTTCTCCATGAAGTGTCATTTAGGGCTACCAAAGACGACTTTCTGCCGTCTCTGTTGGGTTTTCTTGTACTGACCGTGCTCTTTTATTTCCTTCGCAGAGTTTAATCCTCTCTTTGCATCATGATAAAAGCTGCCAATTAATGGGGACTCCTAGTATGGATTTTTGGGCCAGATTTAAGTTTTCACTTCCCCATAACCTGTATTCCAACACCCATAGATTCTGGGAAGTGTTGTTCTGTGTATTTTGTGGCTGCTATAAAAAAGTAGCACGATTAGTAAACATAATATTTGCCTCTGTCTTTAATAAAATAAGGACTTTGCTGTTCAAAGCTAGGAAAATCTGCATAGTGTTTTACACCTCTAGTGAGGAATATGGATTTTGATATATTTGAAACATTTGTTAAATGTCCACAGTGCTGCTGGGGGATTTCCTCTACTGGAACATTTTGCGAAAGGACAGCAAAGCAACCTAAGCCAGACCTCCCAGGTTTTCGTGATTTGCTTGGTCTGTGCTGTCACTGAGCAAGTACAGGGAGGGTGAGCAACAGGCAGACAGCAGAGGTGATAAATTCCCCTGTCGCCAGGGTCGTTTCTAGGTGTTTTGCCGCCCTAGGCGAGAATTGAAAAATGCCGCCCCCTCCCTTTTACTACCATCACTCTCTCCCCCAGTCATCCAGGCTAGAAGAATTAATGCATTAGATATAAAAGAACTTGCATTCAACATTAAACAAAAAACACATCAAACAATAAATAACTAAATAAGCACTGTTCATGGTAGTCCCACTCCTCAAGGAACCTTCTTTGGCTCCTTAGATTCCCAGTAACTATAATCCGGGCTCCTCACTTCCCCTTCAAATCTTAAGGTCTAGAAAAACTGCCCCCTCTACTTCTAGAGGCTATTTGCTATATGTTCCCTCTCATATCCTCGGTTATGCTTCTCACCATCTACTTTGGCTCCCTGCAATTCAGAAAACCCAGACAGACACACGCTCTTCCACTGCTACCTGGTAGCCAAAACACTGGAATACTCTCCCACCTTCCCTTAGGCGCAGCACCAACCATCACTCCTTCTGTAAATCCTTGAAAAGGTTTCTCTCTTCAGTTTCATGAGTCTATTTTTTACTTATTTAAGCGGTCTGTTTTTCAGTTTTTCTCTGCAGCTTTTGCCCTTATCTCCAGTATTTCACACTAGGTTTTAGGATGCCCTCCTAAAAAACTGGGCCTTAGTTTCAATAGGCCCAGTAACTGCCGTCACTAGACCCGCAGCCGCAGAAATGCACCGGACAATCAAAATGATGGCCTAAATGGGAGAACTATTACAGAAGACCTACACAAGAGCCACTGACTGTCAAAATCTGCACGTGTTTTTTGGAAGTGCAAACACCAGAGCAACCTCATAAAATATTGGGTCATGACTCATTTCTGAAACAACAATACTGATCACCCAATGAAAGATGCGCAGACTGCAAATTACCTTTTTCAATCCCAGCAGGGCTCCTCGGATGTAATTAGGCACAAAGGCAGGTCTAAACAGCTTAAGGTCTTCCTGCCATTACATAAGCACTAAAGTTTAGATAAGGTGCAGCATAGGATCCAAACATCTATGAGCAATGCATTTGATTAAAGTGTTTAATTCTGTTATCAAAGTGTCAGCTGTGCTGGATGAAGGATTTTTTTTTAACAAGGTGTTATATAATGAGTAAGTCGTTTCAATTTGTGAAATACATATATTATAATGACTGCAGTAACACAAACTTGTAGACACAACCCTCCAGGCATACGGCTGTAGAAAACAGAACCTAAAGCATCCCTCAACCACCGCGCCGGTCTAAGCTGACACACCCTACCGTAACTACCTCAAACCTATACAGACCACATCTCCTACTGTCCATTTCATGCCTCCAGCTTACTCTGTTGCCACGTATCTGAGCTTACCCCATGTACCGACATTTACTCCTTATGTAACTAGTGCAACTGCTACTGTTTATCGAATACCCCCTATGCACAATGTTGCATACACTGTTTCCCAAGTCAACACACTCTGGCGTAACTACCTCAGAACCTTACGGACCACTTTTCATATTGTTCAACATATACGTCCCATATACTCTGTTGCTATGTATCTGTGCTTACTCCTTATGACTGAATTTACTCCATATATAACTCGAGCTATTGCTACTGTTTACTGTATACTTCCTGTGTATATTGTGGCTATACATTTATTCCACATGTAACTCGTGCAACTACTACTGTTTATCTTATACCTTTCGTGTATATTGTGGCAATATATTGTGCCTACTACCTGTTTATATTTACATAATGTTTAACTCTTGTAACTAAGACTTTGCCATCTATGTAAAGGGCTCTGATACCTTTGGGTCGAGTTTGCGCTATAAAAAACTCTATAAATAAAAAAATATAATTACTATAAATGTCTGCATTTGTATTTGACTAACGTAGAGAAACAATGGAAGGGACGAGAAATTCACAATGGAGCCTACGTGCAGATTTAGAAATGTTGCTTACAAGAAGAAGCCCAGTTCTGTGGTACTTCGGAAATCCTCGCCATCAAACATCAAACATCCCAAGATTCGGTTCAAAGTCTGGTCTACACGAGTAAATATGCCGGGTTATTGATAATTCACCAATATCAATGGCTTATTCATTTCTAAAGGCAAGTTTGGTGGTTTAAAAATACCTCCTCTGGCTGCCCAGTGTATAGTTTTATTGCAGCGGCTCCCAGCTCTCTTTTATTTACAGGACTGTATTGATTTTGCAGGCTCCTAAAAGGCACTTGCAAGCCAGGGTAATATAACAGTTGCTTTTCCACGGAGATCTATCAAAAGGAATTTCATGGATTGTAAAAAGGGCCACACTCAGCAGATTGCTCTAACTGGGGCTTCACCGGGAGAAGAGACACTTAATACTAGTTATACACTTTATTAAATAGAGTTGGCAAAGAAGTTAAATAATAAGCAGAATTTTTCGAAGTAATTGCCTTTTTTCATAAACCATTTCCTCTAGTAATCCATTTGATTTACATTCGGCAATATCTAATGATCTCTTATCTACCGTTGCTTCAGTATATATTACATTTACGTTATATGTCTCAATGCAGACATTGTCTATACCCGTCATTGTGGTTACTCTGTTCCTAGACAATATTGACAAACCCACTTCTAAGGTGCAGCTGCCCCAACAGAGGAGTAACCCATTGTTGTACTTTTTAAATAATCCAAAATGGACTTTCTCACCCGGGACCATCTCTCGTGGTGTGTCTATCTGCAGTCTTCAATGCATGTATTTCAGGAAACTTTAATACCAATGGTATTTGTTTTAGCAGTTTTATATAGCGCAAACTTGGCCCAAAGGTATTGGAGCACTTTACATGAGCACCAGTTATATTACACAAGGAAACATTCATTTTAGTTTTTTTTAGTCATATGGAGACTAAGCGATTTGCTCTGAATCACAGGCTGCTGAGCCGACGCTGAGACTCGGCCTGTTTCCCAGTTCTAAAGTCAGCAGCTCTGGCGGTTTCCCCACAATCTCTTAGAAATGAAAGTCAGTGATTATCACGTGAGAGCATGTTTGTTTTACTTCTGGGACCTTTAGTTTAGGTTGTGTGTCTTACGGAATCATGGGAAACGATATCTTTTTGGCATATCTAACAATTGTCGAGTTTCCTTTGACAAACGTTTTGATTGAGTTTGTCACTCGCGCAAACACCACGTGCACTGGTAGGAGCCAACAGTAAGTAGAGCGGCAACACCAGCAGTATGTGCGTAGCCCTGACATCCCTTAATGCTGCCTGTAGAGTCAGCTCACGCATAGACTAATAAGAAGGGGGACCCCTGACTAGATGGGGGCAGGTACGCAGGGGAAATAAGGAACACCAAAAATGCAAGAAATAACCTGCCCCGTATCTTCAACACATGGCCCTATGCAAGGGTCCTGAAATTCATCCTCTATCTCTGGAGCAGATCAAGGAAAGAATAAGTGGTTACATCAAGTTTTACAAATTAAATAATCATTTTATTAATTGGATAATCATTTCAACAGTTTATAGAAACACATAACAATAATAACAATAATTGATAATCAAAAAGACAGAATTCAAAAAAACATATATATATCGTCCCACACACCTATTTCAAACAAAACAATCATATCATCATACATTCCCAGGCTTCATCAAAAAGACTCACACATCAATCACACAACTTTAAAAGAATGATATCAAATAAAAATTGTGCATAAAGGCCACAAGATGGTAGGATGACAAAGAAAATACAAGTCATCAAGGGGTAGGGTTAGACGTAATCCAGCTGCCCCCACACGAATAACGCCAACGCGCGTTTCGGTGTGTTGCCCCAGCCGGGGCTACACCTTCATCAGGGCGAAGATGGACAATAAGGGGTGGGACAAAACGGGAAACAGCGTTTATAACGCTGTCAACACCACGCGGGTAGGTAACAACGCGGACGTTACATCGTCCGCGTTGTTACCACGCATGGCATTACATCGCAAGTCGTTTCTACGACTTGTGCTAGATGGCGCGCAACAACAAGGAATGTGTTGGATTTTAAATCCAACACATTCCCTACTGTTGCGCTAACTGGAGTAGGAATAGTAATTTATACTATTCCTAAGTCCAGCGCGCCATCTAGTGCAAGTCGTAGAAACGACTTGCGATGTAAAACCATGCGTGGTAACAACGCGGACGATGTAACATCCGCGTTGTAACCTTCTGCGTGGGATTGTATGTCGTAGTAACGTCATACATTCGGACAAAACACCTGCAGATATAAATGAAAAAAACACATGTATAGATTTTTCCTTACAGCATATTCTTATATATATGTGTCAACCAAATAATATTTTGAGTCAAGTCAATACCAAATCCTAGATGAGCTCCAGAGAACCTACAGTCAAGCTAAATAGTAAATATTACAACTGGAATAGAAAGCTAAACATAGACAAAACATCAACATATACCGAAAGATACTTTTTATTCTAAAGTCCACACGGAGAGTCATCAGATACATAGACCCACTCATTACCGTAAGGCCAGAATATTGAATAAAGAAGAAAACATAAATAAAAATCATAAACAGAGTGTGGATACCAATAATAAAGAAAGACAACCAGCGGATAATAAAACAAATAACAACCCATACATTAAGAGTTAAGACCAAGCCACCAAGTGTAAAAGCAAGAATTTAAATGTGCTATTGAACTGCCTACCCATATTCATGGCCTCCAAGTATGCCCAATGTAATTTTTTTTTAAACGAGGGCGTAGAGGAAAGAGCCAGCAACGAAGGCTTCTCCGGGACGTTCTACAAAGGGAAAATAGTATACCAAATAAGATACCCTTACCAGAATGCCAACAGGGAAACAACCCTGCAGATTATAGTCTATGGCATTAGTCTGACGCAACACATAAAGACACCTACCAATATAAAAATACAGAAGATCACGATAGAGTCATCTTACGTAGGATTTAGGGAGGTCCTTTTATGGATACCACACACGAAATGATCTCATAAAGGATGATGGATACAGCCCCTTGCCGCGATTTCAAACAAATCGAAGAAACTCTTTAGTCATTTTTGCGTAGATTCAAGTGTCACGGGTCTAAAAAGCAACAAGAAAGGGGAGTACGGTTGTCAAGTCCTCAGTCAAATCCCAGAAATAGAGAATAAGACGCCCCATAACAGTTGAATAAGAGAGATCCAGGGGCGCTTAACTAAAGGTGGTTAACCCCAGTGTTAACTAAAAAGTACAGTGTGAATACGCACACCCGTGGGTGATAGAACAGATATAAGTGGCTCTCACTAGACATCCTTCTACCTCCCTAAAGAAAAACTAAAAGTGGTGGAGACCGTATTTTGTTTAGGTCTTTATGAATCAGGGGTGTTGACCCGATTCTCATGCGGTCAAATAGTACCTTAAGTCCTAAATTACGGACTCCAACGGGCGGCCAGGGAGCTTGTTACCTGCTGTGCAGTGTTGTGCGACTTGTGCTGACACTTCCTCTGGTTGCCTGGATGGATGATTCATAAAGACCTAAACAAAATACGGTCTCCACCACTTTTTCTTCTTTTTAGGTCCTGAAGAAAGCCCACTTGACCCACATGGGCAACCACAGGGGCTAAAACATGTCGACCTTTTTATGGACACTCACAGTGCGTTAGACCACTAACTAGTCTTCCCACGCACGACACAGAATTTAATACATCTCGAACCCAGACTGATTAAATTAACAAATCGGGGTCTACGAGTTTTTAACATCACATTTTGAGATTCACTTCACTATAAAACACTTTCACCTTTCTTTGATCACTACTGCAATAACCAGTGGTTTCCCTCCTGGATGGAGGAAGCATACAAAAATTAACCCTATGATGATGCTGTCACGTTTTTAAGAGCAGGGTGGAAAATCAAGATATACCGCCTTTCCGACTTTTGTACGTGAATGAGGGTTTTTTATCGGTACACTGCACGAATTTTGCAAAACCCTGGTTACTCAGGTCAAGTGATCCATTCCCATTTTGATATCTAATTTATGAACAAGGAAGCTGAATGGATCACAGTTCCTTTTTCTCCCCCTTTTGATTTAATACAGCTTAAAGTTAGCCAGTGGTATGCATATATTCCTCCCATTATGATTGCCATAAGAATTGAACATTTCCTAATTGACAGCTGATGAGAAATTGCCTTATGTACCTTTGCTATAATCAGGGCCACTGGAATTATGCGATTCTGCGGCAGCAGCTTTTTTGCATGAATATGGATCTGCCACATTTGCCATATGATCCATCATCTGCTGCATAACTTGAAGATTTTGACAAAAAAATTGTTTCTAGCTCAAACGGATCAAAAGTTACTAAAAATATTGGGAGATATGTTCACGCACAGTAGAATGCCCTTCGCAAAGATTAACTGATCATCTTTCAGTTGCTTATTTCTCTATTTGTTTGCTAATCTGGTACTAATCAGGGGAAATCTTTGCCCATACAGTATTATCATTGTGTAAAAATTACAAAAAAAGTAAGTAATAATATCACAAAATGTGCTGAATTATCCCGCATAATTTGCCTTTTCTTGTCACATAATTTAGTCAACCCTGCCACATAATTTGGTGCTCCCTTGCTGCGTAATTCCAGTGGCCCTGGCTATAATATTTGATGGTCGTGTTTAGATCTATTTCACAAGTCAGGTCCATGGACATGAATTGGTGGTAGGCTGGAACAGCAGCTGCCACTGATGGTGTCCACATTGGTACCCCGTCTATGCCCTACCTGCACCAAGAATCAAAAAGACAGCAGGAGGATCAAAAACTAAGCAGAACTGTCGGAGCCCTGTTTGCTCTCTCAAGTTTACACCCCTTGCCCTTCCGTCACCTCTTGCAGCAAATAGGTGACTGTTGATGCCATCGAAGGGTGTGACAACAGGTAACTATTGTGAAGTCATCAAAGGGTGCGATAAAGTGTCACTATTGTGATGTAATCGAAGAGTGCAGCAATGGGTCACTATTGTGATGTCATTGAAAGGTGGGGGTCAAAAGATGCTGATACCACTTTCACTGCCATTAGCATTTGGTGAGTCGACATAAATAGAGGTGCTTATCTGGGTGGTGCAGGAGGGCCTGTTGGCAGTCCTGCCAAGTGCCACACATCTTGCGTTAGAATGATGCATTTTCTGTAATTTTCCCGGATTACCTGAAATTGTCACGCAAAAACCCGTGTCCTGAAGTGCAATAAAACCCTGTAGTTCTAGTTTCTCGCTTTGCTGGGGCGGACCCATAAAAGCTGAACACCGAGTGCTGTTTTTCAAAGGCCACAAGATGGCGCTAGTGTACAATGGGAGGTATAGGATTCTCAATATATTATGACATTGAATATCCTACTATCACACACCCGCCTAATTAATGTAAAAAAAAGCGCCCCTTGCTTAAACCATAGTATCAAACACATGTGGATGTCCAGCCACAAAACAAAGCTTCTAAAAATATGCTAATAACTGGGTCAGTCTAAAATGCAGTAAAAGAGGGGCCTAAGAAGGAGGAGGCGGGAAAAAATGTGGCCTAGCAACCAGAGCTGTCTATTTTAGAACCGTAGAAGAGGACTCGAATCCCGGCCTTGGATCAACATTCTGTGATTCTGAGCAAACCATCTAACTTACTCGTGCTAAATAAGGATTTATCTGATTCTCATGTAAAGCGCCCCTGGGTCAATTCACATATTATCACATACGAGAAAAGGGCGTCATTTCTAAAAAATGATCTCTTGACATGGATGCAACTGTCTTATTTCACTCACAATAAAGTGTCACTCATACGGTTTGAAATGTCACACAAATGCACTGCACACATGGCAATGTCACACATAAGCAAACTGAAACCTTGGCAGCTATGTGTGTTGGCATAGTTTCTGCAGTTCAGTTGTGCTATTTTGCATAATATTGAAGTTCAAAATTAGCGGGTAGCTGGGTACACAAATTACGCCCATTTACGAGTTTGACATATCGTCCTAAAATATGTTAATTCCTATTTCAAGCTTGTTTCTCCTGCTGCAAATTACGAGAGCCAATTACCGCAGTTGACTACCACATTGTAAAATGCATTTTAGGAGGAAATGTGAGTTTGAACCCGAAACAGGATTAGGGCTTTGTCGTGATCGATGCCTATGGGTTTATTATGTTTCGTTCAATGACCTGCAGGGAGCTGTAGAGACGACTGACGTCAGGCGATCCAAAACATATATTTTTAATCCAATTGTTGCAATGTTTACTTTGAACACAAGACCTTGATAGTGTCTGAGGAGAGGATGAGGTGTAAGGACACATGGAATTTGGAGAACCGGGTTGAGGGCCATTTGCACAGCTGTGTGTGCATGTTGTACATGTATGGTTAAGTTGCAAAGATAGAGCTAGGTGAACACAGGGAATGTGCAAGTCCATGTTGAGGTACACTGGCACAGCTCTGTGTACTCAGGATATGTGCTGGCTAGGGAGGATGTAGACAGGCGGAGTTGTATCTGCACTAGGGTGTTGCTTGTCAGCGGTGAAGTGCACTGACAAAGCTGGGGGTGCATGTTGGATCCAACTGCAGGCCATGTGCACAGGATTTTTAGAGTTTAGCAGTCCAAGTCAATATAAATGTAAAAGTTGTGTGCCAATACTGTAATTTTGAAAGAGCATTTGCTCAAAATCATCAACGAAAACTAATTGTGTTAAAAAAAAAACCTTAAAGAGGACATGATCTTAATACTCTAATATTTGTAAATGGTACATATTTATTTATTTTTCTCTTGAAGTTTTATATAGCGCGAATTTGACCCGAAATCAGGTATCAGAGCGCTTTACATGAGCACCAGTTGCGTTACATGAGGACACATTCATTTTTTGTTAGGCACGGGGAGATTAAGTGATTTGCCCAGGATCACAGTATGTTGAGCGTCGTTGCCGAGACTCAAACCCAGTTCCCCAGATTTGAAGTCCACCGCCCTAACCATTAGGCTACATCCTCTCCCCAAACCATAACCATGCTAACTCTCCCTGGGTGCCTCATAATCGGGGTTAGTACCTAGGATGACCACAAGTAGTCGTGCTAGAACCTGCCAACATTGAAGTGACTCAATAGGGTGATCAATTTGGCACAGCATTTCACTGCCTCCACATGTCGTGAAGAAGGGCTGTAGTTTTCCTAAGAACAATTTAAAAATACATTGACTTTAGAATAAATCTTTTTTTATTGTAACACCCTGTATACTTAAGCTAAGGGTCACAAAAATGCACAGAGAGATAAATATAACGCAAGTAAAGGAATGCTACATGTTTTGGAATACAATATTTGTTATCTCCGAGTTCTCCCCCTGTATCCCCATTTTGACCCATCTCTCATAGCAATTAAGATAGAGGAGTGGTAGGAGCGCAGCGCAGAGCTGGGGCAAGGAAAACAAGCATTTGCAATGCAATTGGTCTCGCATTTACGCTAGTTTGAGCTATTGGCATTGTAAATGACAATGCCTTTTTTAAAGTTTTGGTTTTTAAAACATGCATAAAAGGCATTGTCATTTATAATGGCAATAGCTTAACGACACCTATTGCATTGCAAATGCTTGTTGAATCCTGCCACCCCCAACACTGTTGTCTGTTCAACGGTTTGCAACTGCATTCACAAACCATTGATTCATTTGATTATTACTCGCAATTAGGAGGAGAGCCCCTTTCACGCTCCCTCCTATCTGTAATTCGAAATGAGTCACAAAACCAGTTTTGTAAATCTGACTCGCAATAGGACGTTTATAAATCTCAAAATGCTCTTTTGCTGTCTCAGTAGTGTTTATACATCAGTTCTTTAATTTCTCATAATCAGTCCTATGCCAAGATTAATATTGTAAACAGATGTTTTACACACCCGGAAGTAGCAGGTCTTTGCTCGTAGGTGATACAGAGTGCCACCACTGTGGCCTTCATATAAAACAACAAACCGAACATGGATAATAAAAGGTGCTGCTCACCAGCTAAGACTCATCAAAACAATCGAACGTCTCCCACTCCAAGATGGCAACTGTTCGTACAGGCATTGGTAAACCCGAGACCGGAAAATGTTATCACCAGCCTGACTAGAACCCGTCACTGGACATCTCCACTGAAACGGTCCTTCGTGCAACTGCAAGACTCACTAGAGGCGCGAGGAACTTCCCAGGACGACCTCAATGCTGGGGAACCGCATAGCTGCCAAGGTTTCAGATTGCCATGTGTGACGTTTTCACAATTTCTGTGTAAACATGAGTGACATTTCAACGTCTATGAGTGACACTTTCTCACGAGCAAAATTAAGCAATGAAGACAAGGGAAATAGATGAACATCAGAAATTACACCAAGGAACTCTTAGAAGATCTTGAAACTGCTGTAAAGCACCAGAAATGCAAGAGCACAAACTAACCTGCTCTTGTGTGTCGAGGTCATGAGGTCGAACACAGGTGTTGGGGTTACTGTAATTTAACTCAGCCAGCACAGGGAGGTAGCAGCCATTCGCGGGCAGGAAACTGAAATAATTAAATACATCCTGCCACCACCTGCGCCGAACGGATCCTCCTCACGCAGCATCACAAAAGTCAGTGAGAGTCTGCTAACTTAAGACCCGACCTGTGAGAGCCCAGGAGCCAGCGGATACATTATGGCATTGAAAGTAGCAAAAAAGTTTAGTGTGATAATTGACACTGCCATCATCATGTTTCTCCGGCGGTAGAATGTGAAGCCGCCAAAAGGTCACTGGGGTTGGCGCCAGTTCCTTGCCGGAAAACAGCAACAGTCAGGAAAGGTGCCACCCCCGGATAAGCAGTGGTACGGACGTTCTGCAGGCCACGTCACTAGGGCAGTCACAGACGGAGGCAGCCGATGAGGTGAGGTCTCAGCTGCTAATGCAGTCTCTGAGCTCACTGTGACAAAGTTGATGTGTGCAGCGGAGCGCAGTGCTGCTGGCAGGCTGTAAAGTGTGCCTTTTTAAGTTCTTTCCAACAAAGCAAGCCGTCTTTACCTCCGGCCTCCTCAGGAGTGGCGCTCCTCTTTAATTATCCGATTTGCCTGCCACTCTCCGGTACATTGGCAGCTGCTGGAGGTGGCTATTCGCCAGGGTGACAGTCAGTGGGTTCAAGTGCTGGCTCCACGGAAAGTGACTGTGACACAGTGCAGCATGCAGCGGTGCTGCTCCGGGGGCCAAGAGGGGCACAAATTCATAGTGCCATTATTGGCAACCTCTCCCACCCCCTGTCTGAGCATGCAATGAATAAATACACAAGACAACTTTGTAGTGGGAAAATATTGCTGCAGGTTTATTCCATACAGGAGTATGCAATATGTGGGTTATCTTACGGGCGATCCAAGGGCGGGGCAGCTGTGCCAACCTATGCTGCCCCCGCCCGCCTGGTGAGCCAGCACTGTGGGGCACCCCGTCAGTGCTACCTTTGTCGATCCTCTTCCGGATCACGTGACACGTTGGTCTGTTCTACTCACGCCCTTTTCAGGGCGGAGCGTAGCAGGGCAAACCCCCGGTTGGTCAGGCCCCCAACCGCCCGAAGGACTAACGGGGCGCCGTCGCGGTTTTCCAGGAACCTGCCCTGAGGCTCCCGGTCTTTGGCTCTGGCACCCCTACTGTGCCGCGCAGAGGTACCCTTACTGTACCGGTCTGCCGCAGAGGTACCCTTACTGTACCCGTCTGCTTCCAGATCGCCCTGTAACTCCGCCTGCAACACAAAAGGAAAACATTAAAACATTCAGGATACCCTGTCCCCCAGCCAGGACGCCGGGTAAGAGGTGGGGCGGGAGACGGCGTGGCTGGCAGACAGAGACCGCCAGGAGGGGCAGGGAAGGCATATATGCCCTCCCCCCCCCCCCCCGGCGCACAGGAAGGACGTCACGGCGACCTAGCTAGAGGGCTCACAGACCCCTCCAGAGACTAGAGCGGGTGGGTGGTGCCAAGATGGCACTAAAGGGCCGCCCTGCTGAGGTGGCCCCTGCGGGGGCCGCGGACAGCCGCATAGTGCCATTATTGGCAACCTCTCCCACCCCCTGTCTGAGCATGCAATGAATAAATACACAAGACAACTTTGTAGTGGGAAAATATTGCTGCAGGTTTATTCCATACAGGAGTATGCAATATGTGGGTTATCTTACGGGCGATCCAAGGGCGGGGCAGCTGTGCCAACCTATGCTGCCCCCGCCCGCCTGGTGAGCCAGCACTGTGGGGCACCCCGTCAGTGCTACCTTTGTCGATCCTCTTCCGGATCACGTGACACGTTGGTCTGTTCTACTCACGCCCTTTTCAGGGCGGAGCGTAGCAGGGCAAACCCCCGGTTGGTCAGGCCCCCAACCGCCCGAAGGACTAACGGGGCGCCGTCGCGGTTTTCCAGGAACCTGCCCTGAGGCTCCCGGTCTTTGGCTCTGGCACCCCTACTGTGCCGCGCAGAGGTACCCTTACTGTACCGGTCTGCCGCAGAGGTACCCTTACTGTACCCGTCTGCTTCCAGATCGCCCTGTAACTCCGCCTGCAACACAAAAGGAAAACATTAAAACATTCAGGATACCCTGTCCCCCAGCCAGGACGCCGGGTAAGAGGTGGGGCGGGAGACGGCGTGGCTGGCAGACAGAGACCGCCAGGAGGGGCAGGGGAGGCATATATGCCCTCCCCCCGGCGCACAGGAAGGACGTCACGGCGACCTAGCTAGAGGGCTCACAGACCCCTCCAGAGACTAGAGCGGGTGGGTGGTGCCAAGATGGCACTAAAGGGCCGCCCTGCTGAGGTGGCCCCCTGCGGGGCCGCGGACAGCCGCATAGTGCCATTATTGGCAACCTCTCCCACCCCTGTCTGAGCATGCAATGAATAAATACACAAGACAACTTTGTAGTGGGAAAATATTGCTGCAGGTTTATTCCATACAGGAGTATGCAATATGTGGGTTATCTTACGGGCGATCCAAGGGCGGGGCAGCTGTGCCAACCTATGCTGCCCCCGCCCGCCTGGTGAGCCAGCACTGTGGGGCACCCCGTCAGTGCTACCTTTGTCGATCCTCTTCCGGATCACGTGACACGTTGGTCTGTTCTACTCACGCCCTTTTCAGGGCGGAGCGTAGCAGGGCAAACCCCCGGTTGGTCAGGCCCCCAACCGCCCGAAGGACTAACGGGGCGCCGTCGCGGTTTTCCAGGAACCTGCCCTGAGGCTCCCGGTCTTTGGCTCTGGCACCCCTACTGTGCCGCGCAGAGGTACCCTTACTGTACCGGTCTGCCGCAGAGGTACCCTTACTGTACCCGTCTGCTTCCAGATCGCCCTGTAACTCCGCCACAGCTCTGGAGGCGGCTCCCGTCGCCGCGAGAGCCCCCCACCAAGACAGCTAATTTCCGACTTGCAACCTGCTTTCTAAGGCTTTGTGCATGTCCAGTGGAAAGTATCCATGCCCACCTGTTACAATTGCACCCCAAGTTAGTCAACCTGACCTAGGCGTACGCCTGGATGGCAATGGTGACAATGGACCCCATCTTTAGCAAAGTAGCCTTTAACATTAGCCTGCATCAGCTCGTGTCTGATGGGGCCCAGACCCCTCTGGTCTGCGAGCTTACGCCATAAACAGATGCCTCTACAGGCCTCGTCAGACTTAGCTCTGTGCCACCTCTGCGGGGATCATCTCCGCCCAACAGAGCTTCACATTGACCCATGCAGTTGCTGAACTCACCAAACAGCGCATTTCAACATGCGACCGCTCATACCAGGCCTCCTGCGAATCTAAGGGAAGAGATCACTCCCTACTGGTGATAGATGACCCTCATCTCTATCACAATAGCCCTTGACTTCAGCCTAAATCAGCTTGTGTCTGATGTAACCCAGACCCCTCTGGTCTGCGAACTTGCGCCATGAACTGTTCACTCTTTCAGGGATGTTCAACGACCCGCTCTGATTAATCTCAGACCACCAGAGCTCACATTGACCCATGTGTTTGCTGATCTCCCCTAAGTCAGCTTTCATGGCTTGTACGAGCGACCTCCTCCCCATGGCCATGAGGTCGTTGCCCCCTAGGTGTATCACTGAAATTTGTGGATGGGGGGGGGGGTGACCCCCCCTTGGGCCAGCCACTGAGCAAGGGTGTACCCCTGCCCTGCATCCCTTATTCCTTATGGGAATTTCGCCTGCTCAGCTCCCTCTGAGGTGAAAACCCCTAGGCATACCGGCTAGTTAACCTGTCAGCTTCAATACAGTTGTGCCCTGTCTGCAATCTGGTGCCTAACTTTCCGTATTGACTAAGTCCTACCTTCGCCCCATTGTTCCCCGGTAGGAGGGGGTTCACGCTGCCCACCCTGTGCAGCGGAAAATGTCCTGCCCCATTAAATGTAATTTTTTGAATCCTGGACATGCCAAAAGTTCTTTAACCTAGTCGCCTTTTGTGCTTGACACCCTGTTATCGGGACAGGAGCACCTATGTTGGCTGACAGCGTCCCCACCCAGCGTTGCTAGTATAGCTAACCGGGCGCAGCATTCGAGCTTAACTGCAGCAACATGTCACCTTCCTAGGTACGGGGGTGCACTTACTTCGCCCCGTTGAAAAGACAATTTGCACAAGCCCCTTTGATTGCTAAACCCTGGTGAACACTTATTGGCGTCAGATCTGGTTTGAAACAATATATGTATTGTGCCCACTATTGGCGACGCCTCACCCTTTCGTGTACTGACGCCTACGCAGCGCACCCCGCCTGCTTAACTGCCGTCGGATCCCAGATGCCAGTACCTGCTAACCATCTCCGACCCTGGATGCTTAAACCCGCAAGTGTCGGAATCCCAGATTCCCAGTTTCATTTTGGCTGCAGTACACCTTCAGTGGGTCCGCTGAGAGATGCCACAAACCGCATTGGTCATGCGAACCTTAAGTGCCCAATTTCACCTGGGCGTACCTCTAAATGAGACTGGCCCCACACAGCCGTAAGGCCAGAGACACACATATATTAAACCTATTTCTGGTTTTTGCTACTTGGCACCCTTCTGGTTGAAGATCTGTGTTATTGTGAAGCGCGCGTGCCCCGGGGCATGAAGTCGCTGAATAACTGGTGGATGTTACCCAGTTGCTGATGCTATGTATCGCTAACTGCCCTACTTGGATTGCCGGGACGCTGAATGCTTCCTAAGGCCTGTAGGCTTACAGCTCCAACCCAGTTTGACCCCCAGATTTTGGGACAATTTAAGAGTAACCATGCCCTACATGGTACATCTACCCCAGCGATGACAATCAACGTATTTGGGACACAGGTCGCAGAAGATGCCCCTTCCAGTCTCTGGTTCTGGCCCATGGAAGGATAACCCAGGCGGCAGACAAGTCTGTGGGAACCGGAGGTGAACATTATGAGCAAGTACCTGCCCTTGTCTGGATGTTGGGAATGCCAAATGGTCTATAATACCTCCTCGTCATTAGTCCTCTAACGCAGTGTTTACCAAACTTTTGCATCGCAGTCCACTTGTTAGATGACAACTACCACAACCCGCCTGCTGCCCTGGCAAAAACGAGGGTGAATAGGTCTGGACTGAGGTGACCTGTGCCCTGCCCTTGTTTGCATAGGGCACATTTTAGCTGCATGGACCAGACATAGCAAGACGCGACGAGATTGCGAGCCCCACTCCCACACGACTAAACTGAAACTTGGTCCATCAGGGGCCAAAGCCTTGCCTTTGCCCTCTGTGGTGTGACCTGGACTGCTCAGCAGGGCGTCCTGAGGTCACACCTACACGTGTACCCGTTCCTCTTGTGCTACTCACTGGGGGTAGTGTGCACCTCGCCTACTTGTCCGCAATTAGTGATGGTCCCTCGCGGGGAGAAAGGTTAGGGCCTTATCCCTGAAGCTTGCCAATGAGGAATTCCCCGGGAAATCTACAGCATCGTTTTGTAAAGCTGTTCCTGGTCCCACTACTAATTATGGCCGATATGCTATGCCATAAAGGACCACCCAGCCAGCAGAGTGACCCACAGACCTGCATTGTACACTTATTTGGCATGTCGATCCACTGTGATATCCTCCTTGAGTCAAAGTTACCCCTAGCAAAACCGCTGGTCCTTTGATGCAGCCAAAGCTCCGAAACCCACAATCAGGTGGTCACAGGAAAGCCCTGCCTGAAGTCTGCGCCCCGTGCAGCGGCACCACTCTATGGCCCGCCCAGTCTACCACCACGAGGCTGTGTAGAGCGCCCAGCTAAGCCATTGCGTTGCTTTCCATTCATGCGCAAAATCTTACTCTGGCTCCAACCCAATTGCCAGCACACAACATCTGGAACTGCCCAAAACAGGTGGTGGGGGGCGCCAATATGGCAGCGACAGGACGAAGGCAAGGCAAACCACAAGTTAGAACCCTATGTAGCGTCCCTGAAATAATCCCCGCTGAAGGAGGGTGCAGGATGTCACTGATCAAGCAAAGGGGATAGGACGGCCAGAGTCTCTGTGCCCCGACCCCTCCCCCAAGACAATTCACCAAAGTTATTGCTCTCACCGACCTGAGCGCAGAAAGTCGCACTGGCCAGTCCTTAGACCAACAAACCACTAACCCCAAACAAGGTGCCCACACCACAACATCTCCGAAATTGCCATTATGGCCTCCCCGTAGTCACACAAGACTGCTGGGGGCGCACGCCACGAACCCCAGACGACAGGGCAGGCCGTGCCCCTGTGCAAGCCGCGCGGCAGCCAACCAACCACACGTGGCACACCTCGCTTGCCAATTTACCCCAAACTTCTGGTGTTGCAGCAAGCAAGGACTATTGATTTGGAGAAAGGTTTTTGGTCGCCTATGGTAAATAAGCATCCACTATGGCCTTGTTGTAAGAGTATTGACCAGGTAAGTACTACACAATTGACACTACACTTACAAGCCAGTCCTATTTGCTTTCCCAATGCTAGTTGGATGATTAAGCTAACTAAGGCCCAACATGGCTTTGGTGGAGTAGCGTAGTGAAAATGCTACGATCTGAAAAGGTGGGATAGAGAAAGAAGTGAAGTGACTAACCCCCAACTGGCCCTGATCTCAACAGGATGAAATTTACTGATGCTGCCTGCAGGCAGCAAAAGTGCGACTCAGCACGGCGCAGAGTATACAACAACAGAGCACCCAACACCTGTGATCCTGCGCGGGGATCCGGTCATACGACCTCGGGCGTAAACGAAGGGGGCTTTAGATAAACAGCGCCCCTCACCCCTGCCACTCAGACTCCCAGAACTGAACGGATATATTGAAATGTGTGACAATATTCCGAGTGCTTGATGCCAAGTCCTTCGCAAACAAACGCCAGCAAAGCTGACAGCATGAGGCGACTACCCCTCTCAGCGAGTAATAGTCTGCAGGGGAAGATACTAACAACTCTGCCCTAACAAACACACTCACTTACCGGCAATTCAGAAACTTGTCCCGCCTAACTGCAACAAGCTGGGCATGACCGAGTAACAAACTTAAAGGGGGTACTAAGGGTGTATCCCATATTGGCAACTCATCCCTTCAAACCGAAAGATGAGTCAGTAACAAATACCAAGCCAAGAGACTTAAAACAAGCTGTATCAACTAATCGCACCTTGTCCCCTCTCGCTGAGACTGCATAGACCAAGAAGGTTGACACCCCATTCCCATATTTCTCCTCCATTTTACAGTAACGTTTGACACAGTGCACCAGGAAGCCTAGTGCATATGGCACCCCAAAAGACTCTTCTTTGTTAAAGAACATCAACAAGGCTCTTCCTTACATGGCATCGCATAATCTGCCCTCATGCAACGTTTACCGAAAGATGAACTGACAGGCGCCGCCAGCACTAGAGCCTCGCTGTGGAGGATCGTGGACACCCAATGCAAAAGTCTCTGCCTCTGAGCTACAGCGTGTCCTAGTCTGTTAAAACCCAGGCGCAGGGTAGCCTGCCCAGCTAAGCCCACAAATGAATCGCACGACACCTCCAGCCAACGCCTGGACATGCAAACACTACAGGCTACCTCACCCCCGTTACCGTACCTATCTCGTTGTAGTCGCTGCGAGAACCCAAGTCCACAAACATCCCAACACAGGTGTGCCCGAAATGGCAGTACTATTCGCGCTGGAAACGAGTTCCTGCGCTAAACCCGCAAGCGATGTAGCCCATTGTCATGCACTGGTGTGCGCAACACCACTTCTCTCAAAGGTGAGCATACCCTGGACCCACCGGCAGGCCACGTCATTGCCCGCTCTGAGTCGGTCCCACAGGCACTCCTGTGCGCCACCAACTTCTGCTGTTTTCTCACATTTTGGGGGGCCACCGGGGAACCCATGTCCGCCTCACCTTCACAATACCCGCACCAATGGGTGAATGCCCTTACTGCAACTGCGGGCGCCAAAGTCCCCCTGCAGCGCTGGCAACAGTGCCAAGAGGAACAGCCGTCCTGTACCCGAAGCACCCCGAGGATGCAGTACATGCATACGCCGAAGCCGGAGTTCCCAGTGCTAGTACCCCTCAGCTAAAGCAGGGCGCCCCTTCCTGACTTGTAAAACATGCGTCAATGGCGTAACTCAAAACAGTGCCCGCACAACTATCAACCGTGACACTCCTATAAATGCGACAATTCAGACCGCTCGGGCCCCCACAGCTCTAAGAATAGCTCTGGGGTAGGCACTAGTTATTTTCAATGTACACTGAATTAACAACCGTCGTCCTACATCTTCAAATCACACCCAAATCGCACAAACAGCGCACCCATGTGGTAACAATCATAAGCGCCGGTGACCTGCCAGGCGCTAGAAACCCTCGGATCAAAATTAGGTGCTGTGAAATTACCATTGAGGCGTCTGCATCCAAAAGCAGTAGCGCTCGAAAAGTAACCTTACGCTCATCATTCAGTACGCTCAAGATTTCTTAACTTGGAATGGGTTGGCTCAGCCTTCCAATTTGCCAACTTTACTGAATAGAGTTGCATTAAATTGAGTGAGCAACACGCTTAGCAATTCTAAAATAGTATGAAGCTCTACTAAAACCACTATTTAAAAGTACCACTGAGCAATGATCTGATGCATCCATGCACCGATTCCATACATTTAATATTATTGGGCAGTGCAACCTCGCTAAGGCACTTCCAGCGCTGTGGAGCAGCCCCAGCCCCCCGGGACCACGCATGCGGGACCGCGCCCAGTCCTGGCCGACAACTGCATTGTAGCTAGGAGGGGGGAGCCCCTGATGGCTTGACCTACTCTTGCCCCGCCGGCCCAACGG
Source organism: Calotriton arnoldi (assembly GCA_963921515.1). Classification (NCBI taxonomy): domain Eukaryota; kingdom Metazoa; phylum Chordata; class Amphibia; order Caudata; family Salamandridae; genus Calotriton; species Calotriton arnoldi. Next base: position 63,957 of record CAWUFW010019537.1, read on the forward strand.
GGAAGGAGATGCACACAGCTCCACCCCGCCCACCTGAGGAGCCGGCACCCTGGACGCAGCGCCTTGGACCCCAGTCGTTTGCTGTAACGGAAAACCGCTGCCCAGAGGAACGGCCGGTCGAGTCTCTTCCCCCCTTCTGCAGCCCCCAACACATTGCCGCCCATGCCCGGGGGCGCGACACAGCACACTCGTCTGGAACACACAGCTGTGATGGAAGAGTAGGCACAAGGAACAGTGGCATGTTCGCCCCTGGCCACCCTGATGCAGACAGTGGAAGCTGCTTCCCTCTACATCCGTAGAACATGCCGACATCACGCATGCTCCGTGCCTGCCAGTATCCGTGCCACTCCAAAAGACCATGCTCTTAGTGACATGGGGCGTCAAAGTGACCGTCGCACCAGGCGCCACCCGCGCCAAAGTCGGCCCTGCCTCTACTATAGGCCTCCTGAGCACAGGTATCGCCCGAGGCTGCATGTGATCTCTCGCCCCGGCCCGTGATACACTGGGTCATCCACCAGTGGGGGGCCGCGAGCCCGCCGCCCGTGAGCAGCGTCGCGCGGGGAAGGCTTGTGCGTGGCCCCTCTCCTTAGGAGTGCAAACGGCCTCCCAGAACCCATGCCCCTCCCGACTGGCACCCCTGCACCACGCGGACCCTGTGACCGGCGTTGCCGCTGCCAGGGGGGGGGGGGAGTGGTGCCTTGCCGGCTCTCCGCATTCCATGGTGATCTCCCCGCCCACCGGCCCGAACGAGCGTTGCCACAAGGGTGGAACCTGAAACCCCGATCATGCCTGGGGGCCAAGCGCTACACCGCAAGATGATCAAAGGCACCCTGCCCGGTGTGCAACCCTCCGGCTGAGCCCACCCGGGCCCGCTGCAACGCCCGGCCGCTCCCGATGGCACCCCGCTCACCACCCGCAAGACACCGTCATGCTGATGGCAAGGCGGGTGGGGCAAGAAGGGGGGTGCGGAAGCACGACGCGCCCCCCAACAATAGCACTCTGCAGGGAGTCAACACCGAGGTCACTCGTCAGGGGCGCCGGCACAGTGAAGCCCGCTAGACTCGCAGCCGCGAGTGTCACCCCGCCTGATCCCCGCCCGGCGAACACATTCCCCATCGGACCTCTGGCGAGCCTCCGAATAAAGCTGGGGAGAAGGGGAAGATGTGTAGATAAGGGGTTCAACCCCAAGGATAGGACCCGGAGGGAGACAAGCCCCTAACCTCCTCTTCGTCGCTGCAGACGAACAGCGCGACCTCCCTGGATAGCGTGTACACATGCTGTCCAGCGAGGGGGACAAAGACCTGCAAGGCCAAGCATGGCCCACTGCTCCGCTTGCCGCCCTTTGCAGCATCGACACTGGAGCACTCAGGTGACTACTGATAGACCGGGCTGTGCCTGGATGGTGGAACGAGGAGCTAAAGAAGCTCCGTCGTCTGCCGCTGCTAGGACGGGCCTGAGCAGCGTAAGGCCGGGAAGCTTTAACCCCCCCTTAAGCCCAGCCCCTACCCAGTCCCTCGTCCCAACCCCGAACGAAGGCACCAACCCAGAGGGCCTCCTACGAGGCCGGACCAGGGAGCCTGAAACCGGGACGGGGGCCCACTCCGGCAATGGCCTACGTGGAGGGCGGGGGGGGAGGGTGATTGACTCACCTCGCTTCTAGAGCGACCGAACTCAGGACACCGGGACCCGCACCAAGCAGCAGCACCACCAACCAGACGGCGTGGCTGGCAGACAGAGACCGCCAGGAGGGGCAGGGGAGGCATATATGCCCTCCCCCGGCGCACAGGAAGGACGTCACGGCGACCTAGCTAGAGGGCTCACAGACCCCTCCAGAGACTAGAGCGGGTGGGTGGTGCCAAGATGGCACTAAAGGGCCGCCCTGCTGAGGTGGCCCCCTGCGGGGGCCGCGGACAGCCGCAGTCATGCTCCTGTCATGACACCAGAGTCAACCTGCCGCAGGAGCCAGCTGTGCGACCCTGCTTCGGCTGCCCCACCCCTCATCGTTAGCTGCGCTGCTGTAAATGCAGCTTTGACATTTGCGGTCATTTCCCTGCTTTACCGTCAGCGCGCAGGTGGTTAGGCAATTGATAAAGATGCGTGATTAATGCATTTTAATGCGGTGATGCGGACCACCACATTAAAATGCGTTAGTCTAACGCCTGATGCGTGGTACTTGGCAGGGCTGGAACCGGGTTCGAGTTTCAGCAGGGACGCTTAACATCCTGTGGGGCGCGGCCGCTAAAGGTAAAGCATGCCGTGTTTGAAAGTGAAAGCGGGCAGAAACCCATTAAAGAAAAGTTAAAGCATGCCGTGTTTGAAAGTGAAAGCGGCCTGAAACCCATTAAAGAAAAGTTAAAGCATTGCGCGTTTAAAAGTGAAAGCGGGCAGAAACCCATTAAAGAAAAGAGGGCTTATAAACTAAAACAAGCTGTCGCCATCACGCTTTCACTTTAATGAAAAAAAAAGGACCTACACCGAGTAATGAAGGAGACCGTGTCACGCCGCAAGCAAATGATCCAGTCCAGATGGGCGGGGCCAAAAGGAGACAGGGCGTTAACCAAGAAGCCTCATTTCCAATCGGAGGCCAGTGTTTAACATAAACGATGACGCCAGCCAATCAAAATGATGGGCGTGGCTACACGTCCACTACAGAAATTTTCTCGATCACAATAAGCCTCGCAGAGCTAAGTCTGCGAGACTTAATAAAGCAGACACCCATCACAACCAGGCATCAGACTCAGTTTCAAACTGAAAGAATTCCCTCAATCTCTGTCCCATGGGCATGATAGGCATTCCAATCCCAGTGGTTGTTTGGGCCGAGTCCAATGAAAAAGTGCCTAGTTTATTTTTCGCCAAAGTTATTCACACTCCTCTTTCTTTGCTTGTGGGAAGGTTTCTGCTGCTTCAATCTGTGTCAAAACTTGGGATTTACCCTCAAGGCTTACGTTCATTTAGGCAGGATGCCAAAGAGAAGTCTCTAGGCCTCTTTCTTGATAACCTGCAATCTCGGTCTCCTGTTCTCCATCATCTGCCCTGTCGGCTGTAATCCAGAATAATCAAAATTGGATCACCATCCATGGTGGTTGTCTTGCAACGGGATGCCTTTCTGGAAATATTTTCCTTTACATGGGGCTCAAAGTTCCACTATGAAAGTTCCACTGGATTCCTTAGTTCCTCCTGCTTTCTTTGTGGAGAGTCGGTATGCCTTCATTACTGTACTGTCACCGAGGCCTTCAGGTTGTCAATCCATATCTTGTTATCCTGGACTGTCTCAAATCAAATCAAAACCAGCTTTATTCGGAGTAATATTTACATCCATAAAAGCATACTATAACACAGTAAAATCGACACTCCTAATAAAAATGGCAAAGTTAATCATACACTCATTATTATCAATACAGACGAAGGTTACTTTAAAATATTGTGCAAAAAATATCACATATGCAAAATTAAAGCATAAATGTGCAAAACTACAAAAATCTCCGTAATACAAATGTTTGTGCATTGTATAAATCAGATTCAAATTTCACAGTTTATCGGTTTACAGTCAGAAGAACCTTTAAAAACATAAAACATAAAAGTTTCACTAAATTTCGTTTTACTATCCATAAGCAAACTGTTTTCATTAAAATTCAGTTTCTTCATATAAAAGGGCCTCTAAGTGCGACATACTCTTTCGTACTTTTATAGCTTTTTGGATATAAAGTGCCACTGCATTACAGACTTTCACATCCTTCAATGCGCAAATGTATTCAAAGGCAGATTTATAAGAGTATAGCCTTTCTTTTTGAAACAGAGGACGTAAAAATTGTTTTCTAAGCTGTTTATAAAAATCACAGAAAAGGATAAAATGCAAAGATGATTGTTTCATAATGTCATTGCATGGACATTTTGGCAAATTTCGATTCCACTTTCCTGCAATCGGGAAAACTATTAAAAAATGAGCCAAGCCCATGCACACTCTAGTGAGATAAAATCTATGGGTAATATCAGTAACTTGTAATAGATAGGATTGAATGCCCGACCCTATAGTTATATCCAAATATTCTCTGGTGAGTGGTTTTGAGATGGCTTCTACTTCACGCCGCTGTGTGCGTAATTCAATCAAATCTGTCTTAATTTTCCTTTTTCCATACCACTGTATTTGGGAAGGGTCTTCTAAATCAAAATTTAAACCACATTCTTTTAGTAGATTTTTAATGTAAATTAACCAGGGAATATTCTTCCCATGGTCTAATGCAATTACGTCTCTAATTACCTCCTGTGTGAATTTTGTACCCTCCTTGCTCCATATGCCGTGCCAAGTATTTAGGCCTGCAATACTAATAGAATCGCCCATATATGCAACCCCCAATTCTCGGTGTATACTATAAGTGGGTGATGAACTTGGTACTGCCAATAGTCTCCGAAGGAATACATTTTCCTGTGACAAAATACTAGTACAATTTCTGCCCCCCACAAGGCAGAACCATAACAGGTACTTCCTATGCATTTAGTTCTGTATAAGGTCAGAATTTCTCTTATCGGTTTATTTCCTATTTTTTTTGAGAATCTAAAGAGTGCCTCAGTTGATTTAATGAGCTTTTTCTTGCAGTGCTCAATATGGGCTCCCCAACTTCCATTTGCCTCAAAAACTAACCCTAAATATACAAAGGATTTTGTCGAATTAATGGGGACATTTTTCACATAATGCATCTTTGTTTTTGCTTTTCTATTACCGCACACCATTGTAAAAGTTTTTTCAAATTTAAAACCAAATCCTTGTTAACCATAAAATCTGCAAATGTTTCTATTAAAAGCTGTAAACCATTTGATGTTCTTGATAAAAGTACCGCATCATCTGCATATAATAAAATCGGTACACTACGCTTTCCCACTTTAGGGGGATCGGCTTTCAGCTTCTGTAGTTCCGGGTCGACCCCGTTTATATATAACGAAAAAAGCAACGGGGCCAGCACGCAACCCTGACGAATCCCCCTAGTTACTTTAAAACTTTCGGTGCATTCTCCATCTGTACCATAGCGGACTTTCGCACTTAGATGTCTGTAAATTTGTGAAAGGAGTATAACAATATCCTTTGGGGCACCCATAAGGGATAATGTCTGTCACAGCTTGGAGTGATTTACTAGGTCAAAAGCACTCGTTAAATCCAAGAAACATAAATGCAAATGGCCACTTTTTATAATAGTATATTTACTAATTAAAACGTATAAATTAATACACTGTTCAATGGTTCCGATTTCTCTGCGGAACCCATATTGTGTCTCAGTGAGAACATTTTGTTCCCCTACCCATAATTCCATCCTCTCAAGTAATATTCTACCCAACAATTTGGAGGTAGTATCAAGAAGTGAGATCGGGCGGTAGCATTTCACATTGCCCCTATCTCCCTTCTTGAATATCGGAACAATAATGCTTTCCGTCCAGGACCGTGGAATCATGCCCTTAATTATGACGTTAAAAATTCTGTGGAGAATCGGGACCCAGAGATCTGATTTAAATTAAAAAATATCTAGGGGCACCCCATCTACCCCGGGTGCTTTCCCATTTGCACTCTTTTCCAAAGACAATTTTACTTCTTCACTACTGATGGGTAACATGTTAGGGTTTTCTATTATTATAGTTCTTCCATCACCAACTTTGTCATTTAGGCAATTTAAACCACCAGTCAATGTATCATTTTTTAATTCCTTTACAGGATTAAAAACTTCGGAGAAATAGCTTATCCAGTCCTGGGGCTGTATTAGACATTCTATTTTCGCAGTACCACATTCTTTAAAATAGCCATGGTTTAAAACTTTCCAAAAAAGAATTGAGTCTTTAGTTTCTGCTGCCTGTTTCAATTTCTCCCAGGCCTCAGATTGGATCTCCCTCCTCCTCTTGGTTATAACATGTTTATATGTCTGCCTGCGGCTTTGAACCAGCTCCCTATCTTTTGGACTGGAATTAACAGCCTCTCTTAGAAGTTTATTTGCTAATGTACAATCAGCATCAAACCAGCCCACTGATTTCTGTCTATTTTTCTTACTATTTTTCTTTCTTAAACCGTGTGAGATTTCCATGGTAATGTTATGGAAAGCTTTTAAAACCTCACTATCTACTGCCTCCTGATTAGTACATCTTTCAAAATCTATTTTACAATTAACCATTAATTTTTCTGTAAAGCCATCAGGATTTATTCCGGTCCATTTAATTGATATACCATTTTCTCCCTGTGTCGCAATTGAGGAGGCTAAACGTAGTCCAGTCTGTGTGATAGAATGTAGTCTAAAGGTTAAAAGAAGTGGATAGTGGTCACTTATAATACTCTCTTTGACCTCCATTTTCACGACTTGCTGTTGGCATTGTCCTGAAATCAGAATATGGTCTATAGTGGATGCCGATCCTTATCTAACAAAAGTGGGCAGCACTAAATTGCCCTCCACTGTTACCTGGTCAACCAGCTCCAAGTTGTATTTATGCATCAATGTATTAATTGATTCACCATAATTATTGTGATAAAAATGACTATAGTTACTTGCCCCACCATTATCATAGCCACAGAACTTCCCTTCTTCATCATTACATTTCCCAATATTAAAATCCCCTGCCCAAATTAACGTATATTCAGACTTAATTACTCTTAAAATTTTTTGAAGCTCATTATCTAGTAATGTAATGACTTGGTCCTTGGTACTATCAAAAACATTGTTATAAAAATTAACAATAACAAAACAATCTAGATCACTTGACAAGTGTAACAGTTGAAAATAAGGAGAATTAATGCATTTTCTTAATAGAGTCAGGGGAGAAGTGGTGGAAAGAAGGGTAGCCAACCCACCCTTAGCCCTACCATTAGTTGATGGTGTTGCTTTTGTATCTATTATAGAAAACCCATCAATATAAAATGATTCTGTGAGCCACGTTTCTTGGACACATATTATATGCGGTTTTGTGAAAGAATCCAACCATAAGTTATTATCTAATTTTGCCTTAATACCAGCAATATTCCAGGAAACCAAGTGTAAATTTTGCGTATGAGCTTTCTCATGTAGAAGATTATTCCGTGCGAGTCAATCGCAGTCTTCCAAATTTGTGAGTGGGGCAAAACGATTTGATAACTCTGGTTTTGAGGGGGCAAACGGAAAAATGTCCTGGGTCATATGGGTATCCTTTTCTGCCAAAGGTATAATTTGTGATCCAGATGCATCATAGTGCCCTGGAGATCTAAACAATATACTATCATGAGCATCAAAAGAATTCCCCAGACATTTTCCTGCTCCGTTATACGGCTTATAAAAAACCCCAGAGGAAGTGCCACCACTTTTGACTTATGAGTGCAATTTCTTGATGCAAAAAGAATTCTTTCAACAAAGTGGAATTGATTGAAGTTAATTATAACACAATCTCCAGTAAAGGATTTCCTCTGGCTTCCCACCCAACTGACCCTTCGAACCATATTTATATATTTGTCGACTCCTATCGTCAAGTCTGTATTGCCTACCAGCCAGTGTAATACCTTATTTTTCAGTTGGGAATAGTCCTCAAAGTTCCCCTTAATAACGGACGGGACATTTCCCAAAATCACCACATAAGGAGTAGATTCTGGGGGTAAATGTATATCTGGTAAGTTAGATCCAGAATGCACAGCGGTTACATTTGGTATATGTGATTGACGTTTCTGTGTCTGCTGAGGAGCTTTTCCACCATCATTATTAATACGCACACTATTTTCTTGCCTTAAAATGGTATATGGCTCTCTTACAGAGGGCTTTATAGGTAAAGAAGCAGAATTTCCTTGGGAATTAATCAAATTCGATATGGACTTTTGTTTTGTGGAATGGGGATGGGGGGGGGGAACCCATCGGGAGTTCTAGTGATGGGTTCCCATTTCTGGTTGTTGGTACCTGTCCCTGCTTCATATTTCTTTCTGTCATAATTGTATGGGTACTACCCTCAGGTCCTTTATTAATATGTTTATTGTATTCAATAAAATTTTGCTCAATTGAAGTTAGTCTCTCAATAATTGGACTTAACTTCATATCCATAACTTCATTTAGGACTGACCGTATTAGCTCATGTAATGGGCTCCCATCCTGACTCGTTATTTTAGTATTTGTCGATATAACCCTAGGTGTATGATCAGCTTTTTGCCTTTTAGCTTTACCCCCTGTAGGGTGACTTTTCCTTTTTTCCCTATCCCAGTCCCTGTCCCCTGTTTGAGACTCTCCGCCCCAACCAAACAACCACGAGTGACTGGTCTGTTAAGGGGTGTGATATCATTCCCTTTATCCGTGTTTAACTCAATAGCTGCAACAATACCTCCTCCCTTTATTACAGAAACTGTAGGGGTAAGTGGTAAATGATTACTAGACACAATTGTCTCAGCTATATTTCCTTCTGGGCTACCTTGTTCAAATTGTACCACTATCCTGGGGCATTCTAAAACATTTGACAGGTTTTCATTCGTTATTTGTACAGCTGGAGACTCCAAGATGTGACCGGTTGTTGGTGATCTTGATAGACGCCTATTTACTAATTCGATTTTTTTATCTAATACGGAAGCTGCTCGTTTTAGAAATGAGTCCATCATACCAACAGAACTTACTGAGGTACCTGTAGTACCAGCTGTTCTCCGCTTTCCCATTTCTTAATACAGAGCTATGTTACACACTATTTATTCTCCAAAGGGTGACCCAAAATTTAATAATTAACATGCGGTCACAAAACTTTGTCCCCCTTTTTTTTTTTTTTACTAAGACCTATGCAGCATACACTCTCATGCTCTTTCACAGTTTCACTGTTCGTTAATGTTCGTTAATTAACAGGTTAGGAGAGGGCACTGAACAGCCCACCCCCCTTTACCTTTATCGTCCCTATTACCGATTCCCAGTCTCTAGCAAGCAAAAAAGACACAGAACCAAGGGAGGGGGCCCAGCCCGGCCTCAATTGTCCTCGGACGGGCCCGTCTTGGCCCGGTCTTCACCCCGAACTGCGTCCCCGCGCGCGTCCCGCGCTGCGGGCTCTCTCAGGCTTCTTGTAGCGCTCCTGCGCTCGTGACTCCTCCTCGGTGTGGACGGCAGGGAGAGACGATAAAGTGCAAAGTGCTGGTGCAAGGGCTCTGCGGTAGGGACTCCCGCCCCGCCGGCTCTCTCAGGCTTCTTGTAGCGCTCCTGCGCTCGTGACTCCTCCTCGGTGTGGACGGCAGGGAGAGAGGATAAAGTGCAAAGTGCTGGTGCAAGGGCTCTGCGGTAGGGGCTCAACCTGGATGTAGGAATACAGCTGTTGGAAACCTGGCCCAGCCCAGCCTCTGACGGGCGCAGATGGGCGCGGGCTTGGCCCGGGCACGCCCGTGCGCGTCCCGCGCTGCGGGAGTCCCGGCCGCCCTTTAAGCGCCTCCTGGCGCGAGGAATAAGCGTTGGCGCCTCCCCTGGCGCTAGGGACTGTAGGTGTTGAAGTCCCCACTACTCTGCTGCTGGCCGCTGAGACACTGATGCTGGCGTAGTGGTGTGCGGCAATGAATACACGGGCTCCTCTCTTTAGTGCAGCTGCTGGTCAATGAGACCACTTTAGTTTCTAAAGTGGGTGCCTTCTTGATATCTGATGTGGTTCGCTGCAGGTCTCTTAGGGCTGACAGGATCAGATTCCCTCCTGGACTTCCCAGCATTTGCCTCAATGGCTGTGTCCATAATCTCCCTATCACTACCGAAGGGTATCGTGGGAGTATAAAAAGTCAAATGGATGCTTTTATTTTATTTTATTTCTTTTGGAGGCATGGTAAGTGCATGCTACCGGCCTTTCTAAGTGCAGTTCGCACCGGTCTCGCCAACGTACCCAGGATCTGCTGTCATGCAATGACATTCGTTCTTAGGTTCTCTCCCTCTCCTCCAGTGTTCTGCAGCCACTGGGAGACGCTCCTATGCAGTTCGGGCATGCCTCCTGTCCCTCTTAATTCTTGGTGTGGCTCACTTTAAAATCAGCAGGGCCGCTATGGAGGCCCTCTCCTGCACCCACTGTGGGCCAGCATCCTCACCGCTAGGGCCCAGTAGTGCTCGTGCCGCAATCTAGATGTCGCCAGGTTCACAGAGGTCGCACTTCTCCTGCTTCCAGTGGGTAGAGGGAAGAAAACCTCACGAGTCGGAATCCACTGGCACACCTCAGGGAGAGCATTCCCCGTTCTCATAAATCCAGTGGCTTCAGGGGCCCTGGAAAAGAAGAGTCTGGCTAGAGCAGTAGGCCGCCACGTGTGCTCTGGCGCTTCGCCAACTTGGGCCAAAATATATTCATTTAAAGTGGTGAAATGGGGTCTATGAAAATCTGGTATGAATGGGGGATGCACAAGTATATACTGCTGACATGTGTCTCGACGTCTCTCATCCCCAAGGTCCTTTTCAGAGGTATCTTCCTGTCAGTAAATGTTTGCACTTCACTTTGCACTTTAGTTCACTGTATAGCTGGCCATACCACTTGTTTCATTTCCAAAAAAAGGAAATACATATATAATTTTACTTAGAGAAAATATTCACAAAAAAGCTATACAATTATATACATAATATTATTGTTCAAGAAACATATGTGTGAGAGGGACTTAAATTGGAAATGAACATTCCAATGGAAAGAAATATATGCTGGAAGCTGGGAAATATAAAAAAATACAAAGAATTCACTTTAAATTGCTATTTTATACATAGGTTTGCTGTGGATGGTTTGATTAATGTCACATTGGGAAACAGAACATGGCACAGACATAGGCTGCCTTTTACATTCACCCTAGGCTTTTTAGATATTTACAGTACTTTTTGTACAATACTTGAGAGAGGCTCTCCAACGCTCAGAGACTGGTGAAAGGTGCATATGGTTTTTATTTTACTTGCTGCTAGCATTACTTGTAGTTCCTACAAAGGGAATGATGCTAGTCTGTAAACGCAAAAATAAAAAAATAGTGTCACTTTCCTCACATACATGCAATTTTATGTAGCATGACTCGGCCCAGAGCCACTGAAACGCTTTACATCAGCACCAGTTACAGTGCAAAAGGTCAGATTCATTTTTTTAGGCTGATTTGCCCAGAATCCAGGATGTCGCGCTGACTCTGGAACTCGAACCCGGTTTTCCAGTTTTAAAGTCGGCAAAGGCCACCTCCTCTCACTGTTGACTGCAGTAATTGATATCTGGCAGGTAAAAGAGCACAGCAGGGACTAACCTATAATCGCCTGTTCCCTGGAGGGGGGCGGGGCACAAACAAACTCAGGAGCAACCTCGCTTGGCCTCAACAAACCCCCACCAGCCCAACTCTCCAGTTCCCCCCACCTACCCCAGTCCCCTGCAAAGCAAGTGCTAATGACTACCCGTCAGCAGCTCCTTGAGGTCTCTGTCACACCTGGAAGGAGCCAGGGGACAGGCACATCTCATGCTGTGACAGCAGGAGCAGTTCATTGCCATTCTGCCTCTGACAGTTAGCTGACCTGTCTTATTGTGCATTGAGTCAAGCCCAGTATGTATACGCTGAAGCTGCAACAACAGCCTTTCACGTTGTGCGCTCGCGATGGAGATAAACACGACCCAAGTAGGTGGACTGGTTATTCCACCACAAAAATGGCCCACCAACAGGCCCATCAGCCTATGGCCGAATGCCCACCTTGCCAATCCGGGCCTGGATGAGTGTGGAAAATATCTTGGACCAGCCCTGAGTAAACCTCCACAATTACCTCATTTTGGCTTTGCTGTGTCTACTGAGTTTTTATTTTGGAGAATGTATATGAATGCAATAGAAACCTTAAGCTCATAACACATGTATGTGGTGGGGAGGAGCAAGTGGCGGCTTTCATCAAACAAGACAGACAAGTACATCCCATGTCTTGATTTATTCGATGCAGCTGCAGTGCACTCAGTTGCATTGATCCACATACTTGAATTGGATGCAAGTGATTAGGCAATTAGCATATTGTCCAAATTTGCTGATGAGGATCCAGTTGCATGCTTTGTTACTTATATCATTATGTGCCTTCTTCATCACACATTTTTATGAGACATAAGACAGGCTTTATTAAAAAAAACAAAAAGTAATATCTGACGCAAATTTAGGAATACCCGAGACATGTTGTTATAAAATATGTTGGCCAAATTAAAAATGTCTGGGTTGTCCAAGGTGTTGCAGGATTATGCTGGTCCTTCTGCATTCTTTTTGCAACCAATGTTGTAGAGTAGCAGCCAGAGCCATCCACTGCAGTTTGCCCATCAGAAAGTGCAGGCGCAGACCACACCCACTACAACAACGTTCCCAACTGTGGCAATGATTGCGATCCACAGCCAGACAGAATCGCAGGAGAACCGGTTCTGGTCATCGTACTCCAGCCTATGGGCTCCACTGATGCTTAGGGAGGAGGAGGAACTCTGCATTGAGGGACTGCCGTTGCAGGGAGAGTCCATGAATATCCCACTCATTACCGGCAACTGTGGGAAGCAAGCACAAAGAAAGGGTGTTAGGTTCACTGAGGAACACGTTTAATTTGGAAACTAGCTCATTATTACTTGCCAGACTTTATTCTAGGGGTTGATACTTTCCAGTTGGCCATTTTGTTCACGCCTGTGATTGGTAGATGAAATTCAACCTTATGTAGTGACAAAGTAGGACTGCAAGCTAAAAGTTCATCCTCACTTTCAACCAGTGGCAGCCGCCGCCTATGTAAAGTGGTAGGGCAGGGGGTGTGGGCGAGGGGACTGGGGAGTCATGGTATTTGGGTAATAAAATAAAAATATCAAAAAAACGTACCTGCCGCTCCGCTCCGCTGTCGCTGCTCCTCGGAACTGGATGTGCCTCAAAGCACAGGCTACCCACCAAATACAGATGCTGCTCTCATGCTATAAGAGCAGCGCCAGGATTGGTCTGAGCGGTCCCATTTGCCGCTCAGACAGTGCCTTGGAGTCTGTGTGTTTCTCCAACCCGGCTGTGCAACACAGCGGGTTTGGAGGAACATAAGTGCGCATGTCTGTTTGGTCGGCCTAAGACGGCCGGCCAAAGAGACATGCGCACTTTATAAGTGCACATCTACCACTCCTCATTCCTGCCATGCCCAGTCCGCCCTATACTTACAGCGCGGATCGGGACAGTGATAAATAAAATGATAATAACATTGTGTTATTATAATTTTATTTATCATCTGCTGGCTCTGGGTAGTAGGGCGAGGCTCCCCCGCCATTACGGAGGAGCCGCCCTGCTTTCAACTTTCCGTTCTTGAGATCACCTTTTGTATTTCCACGAGCTTTGTGCATGCTGGGGTTTATAGCCATTTTCTCTTGTAGAAACCAGGTAACCGACTCCTCACCCCTCTCCCACCCCTCATGACTTACAGTTACCCCCAACATAAACAGCAACGTTTGAGCCCTACCCACTCCTCATTCGGAAGTGTGGAAGACCCTTGGAAATAGTAAGCAACAAATGGCACATTTTAGGTATATGGTTTCGGAAACCATGACTAAAAGGTGATATGATTAAATGGGCATTTTATGGGAGGGAGTATGGGAAGCAGAAGTTATGGGTTCTCATGCAACAAGATTTTGGGGAAATAAATGGTAAATCACGACTGTCGCTAAGATACCTTGGTGGAGATTTTTGGTGAACTCTCATTTATCCTTCATCACACGTTTCAACACAGACTCATCTCGGAAAGGCATTGAGCTGACAAGGGGGTAGGAACAACACAGAGCTTTCAGCTCTTTTTTCCATGCTTTATCATAGCCGTAGTAGTATAATCCTAGTCCCAATTAAATCATCTTGAAAGGAGTTCCCTCAGAATGGAAGTTATCCAGCTCCACAGTTTTTGTCTGGTTGTGAGGCTTTCTTAATAAACAAGCATTGGCAAAGCCAATAGGCCTGGGTTTAATGCTCTATTGCGTCTAGGTGCATGCATGTATAAGTGTGAATTTTTGCAGGTGCTAGGAATGAGGAGCAAACAAAGGGAGAGGTAGGGGAAGTTTAAAATAGACCCACATGAATTGCAATGCTTGCATGCCCTTGGAGGCTGAAGAATATACCGAAATTACTAAAAGAAGGTGTTATTGACAAAGTCTCAAGCCACTGGCTGAAATAGGATGGTAAAAATAATGGGTGATAAAGGTATATTGGAATCCCACTTTATGTATATTTAAAACAATTGGCTAGTTTAAACAGTTGCAATGCAGCAGGCATCTCTGCGTCCTCTCAGCAAAGAGAACAAGCATTGGCAAAGCTAATAGGTCTTGCCTATGGGCAAGCAATTGTCTTTGGTAATCGGGTGGGTAACGGGGGATTTGGAGGGGGTAGGTAATGGGGGTGAGGGTGGCCATGAATAAGTGGACAGGTAAAAAAGCACTATGAAGTGGCCAGCGCTGGCCGCTTCATTACACTATTTTTCCTTCTGCCAGTTGGGAGGGGGACAATACACAGAGACTGGTGCGGGTGGGAGGGGGATAAGCAACCGGGACGGGAGGGAGGGTGGTACGAGGGAGAAGAAACATGGGCAGGAGGGCAGGTGGTAGGGGGAGAAGAAACAGGGGCGAGAGGGTGGGTGGAAGGGGTAGAAGAAACAGGATGGGGCGGGTGGAGGGTTGAAGAAACAGGATGGGGCGGGTGGGGGAAGAAGATAATGGTGTGGTTGGGAGGAAGAATAAATAAGGATAGGGTGGGGAGAAGGTAAAAAAAAAAGTGCTATGATGCTGCAAGCATTGACTGTGTCTTGTCACTTTGTTTTAATAGGAAATAGTACCTGAATAAACAGTGCAAGCTGCGGATGGCCAGCGGAGGGACACTAATTTAATTTAGTTAATCTGTGCTTGGTCCATGCACCACCAAAAGAAAGAAAGTGACGCATGGCAAGCACTGCCCAATTAGAAGGCAGCAAAGAAAAGGGACAATGATGCAAATGAATGGTAGGCAGTGGGCGTGTTCCAAGTCCATTATTGAACGTAAAAGTCTTGCAAGCGAGAGCACATGTGCTAGCACCTGTTCATGCAAGCTCAACCTAAAAAAGAGATGGAATGTTCTCTCCCGATAAATCAAACCAGTTCTCTTTCTGCTTTACTTTAGCACATACACCTATCAAACCAACCAATAATCATGCACACACTCATTTGTACAAATGCACGCATCATCAAGGGTAAGCGAGGAATACGCATTTGGAAAGTATATGTGTGTGGAGGGGGGCTGCGGGGCAGAGGAGTGTTTGTGTGAATGTGTGCCAAGATGGGCAGTGGAAAGCTAGTTATTGGGTGTGCTTTGTTTGGGCAGTAGTTTTGGCATATTGGGCCTTTACAAAAACTAAAAATGCAGGCCCCCTGAGGCATTATTGGGCATATTGGGTCATTTTGTACCATGGGAATTGCACCCTTCTGCATCACTTGGGATTAAAGGAATGAGAATATACTGGGACATTATGAAAATTAGAAATAAGGCATTGTGGGTGTGGTAGAATGGGAGTAGTGCATTGTAGAAACCGCTAATATGTGCTTATTGAGGCTTAATGGAAAGTAGAAATTTGGACCTATTGAGCACAAAACATGTGAAATTCATCTGTTTTTCTCTGCCTGTAAAGCAGCGGAGCAACTCTACTTCTGCTCCGCAGGCAAAAAGAAATCCAGACAGAGTTGCTTGTAGGAGCACTGCGATGGGTATGGCAATGCATTTCCCATAATGTTAATTACATTAAGGCAAATACAATGCTTGGACCCCTGACAGTGCTCTTGAAAGTAACCCCCTTAGCATGAAGGGGCAAATTTATTAAAAGGTCATGCAACATAGCAACCAAAATTGATACACTCACTAGCGTAACGAAACTTGAGGGGGCCTCCCTGCAAGGTACGTGGAGAGGCCCCCTCCGGGCTCAATCAGGAGCTCTCTGGCCAGAGTGCTGTGCTGAGGGGGCCCCCTGGAGCTTGGGGCCCCCCCGCACCGCAGGGGCCTGTGTTACGCCCCTGGATACACTGTGCTGTGTCAAAGGGAGAGAGCAGACCAGCACCATATCTACTAAGATACAGTACTGATTCACTCACACTCTGTGCCTTTTCAGTAGGATTGCCCTGAGCGCCGATGATTTGCGCCCCCAGGGAGACTGGGAGCCTGTGCTTTGCTGTCTCCAACCCAGCAACGCAGCTGGGTTGGAGACAGTTTCAGTGTGCATGACGGTTTGGATGGCCAAGCCATCGTGGGCACTGATAGCAGTGCACTACCATTCCTTTCGATGCCGATCATCCCCCAAGCCCTGCTTCCAAGACTCGGCCCGGAAACAAAATAAAATGATAATAAACTGGGGTTTATTATAGTTTTATTTTAAATTTTTTTAACGCTGCGGGCAGGGGTGGGGGGCGCAACGCTCCTCCGCCACAATGGAGGAGCTACCGCTGGATGTCTCTTTTCTATTGTTCCTATGGATTTCTTCCACAAATGTGGCCAGCCAAATTTGCTATCTGTTCAGTCCCCTCTGTGACAGATCCGCTTCAGCAGATTTGTACTATCGCAGCACATCAACATTTGTTGCAAGCCAAAGTACAATACAAACTTATTGCAGACCATCATCGGAGCAAACATTTGCATACCGGAAGGGTGGCAGGGTACACTAGGCAGCTTAACTGACGTTGTTTATCAGATCATACTTCCTTACTGGTTCTTAAAACACTTCCAGGCATACGGGGTAGAGATAGTATTTAATGATCGGTCTAACATGGAGTACACCTTCTCCAATCATGACACCTGGCAATGTTTGGGGCCTTCCGCTTTGTACTTGTTCACACCCTTTGATGGGTCGTTCACATTGTTGTTTTTATTCCTTTTTCCCTCATGTTCAGGAATTCCTTTGCCTTTCACCATTGCTTTACTTGTTGTGGTTTATAATACCTCTGGGTATCTATTTCGCTTACTTCCTCAGCTCATGTCCAGTCTGATTTGCGGTGATGTCCTGGAGTCTCCTCTGGTATCATGGTCTGTCAGGGCTCATCACAGCAGCATCGGTTACTAAAACTGCTGGTTCAGAGACTTACAATACTCCTGCCAATGAGGTCTCACACAATGCACTCCAGTCCTGTGTTTCTTTCTCTTACTCCCTGCTTTTCCCCTGATTCTTATACGAAGCAGTCAGTTACGACAGCACAGAGTGTTCTCATAGAGGTTCTGGAACGGCTTTCAGCGATTCCATGAACATGTCACCCTATGTCACCAACAATGGTTGATAGCCCTACCAGGTTTGAGTGCCTCTGACATCTTGTTTTGCCCCGCATTGAGCACCTCTTGAAAACTGTCTGTTGCCCGGCTGAACCTGGGGGATCTCCTCTCAGATATTGTCTCTAGTACCAAATCATCCAGTTATGCATTCCTGAGAGTTGGGTGTCTCTCTGGAGCAGCCACCAGGGATCAGGTTTCTTCCATGGAGAAATATTTTCTCCTATAACCTTCATGCTCAGGCAGCAGGACCGATGCCAAGCATGTCGTGTAGTTTAGACCAATCAGTAGGAACTACATAAACTTAGGATGGTGCCACACGGATTCCATGCACCCCCGTAGGTTATGTTGCCCCTTGGACCCGCTAGCTTGCAGTGCCACCCATTAGCCCCCCTAAACCTGAACAGGGAGCGAACAGTTCTGGCAATCACTGAACATGACAACTCTGTTCCCTCAGGAACCGTGGTGACAGAGTTCAAACTTTCGCTCAGGTACTCGTGCCTTCTTTTGCTCAGAGAAATATATAAAGAATACACAGAGGGCGTTTTCAATATTTATTGAACCATAGTGATTCTTGTATAGAATATATGGGCTGGGATGATTAATAGACAGAAGCAGATAAAAGTTATAATGAATATCAACACAGAGAATAAAACAAAGAGTTCCACCATCTTGTTGAGACAAGTTATATATGCATATACATAAATGATTATAACAATCAAGCGTACCCCTTCAATGCTAACCCTAACCTATGTGTCTAGGGTGTGAATGTATGGTCTTCCAAGAAAACCCCTGTCTGGACGATCTAACCCCTTTAATTGGTGGGTAAGAGAGGTGTCAGTCAGCTGCTAAGCAAAAGCTTCATTATGCAGGGATCCCTTGAGATCAGCAGAAGTGTTTCCTCTGATTATGTTAGGAAACAAAAGGCTATATATAGAAAATGGCATCCTTGCCTTGGGCCGAGATTGTGATCGGGCAACAGTTGGTTGTGTTCTACAGATATCTGTGTCGCCATATGGATATAATAATAAACACATTTGTATTACGTACGTGAGAGGTCTTGCATTAATGCCAAGGCAGTGTGATAGTAGTCTCACGAAGTGTTCTTGGTCAGCAAGGTTGATGTTTCTGCGAAACTAGTCCAAGCATCACAAATGCAAAATGTGTGTCAAATGTTAATGTGGCAAAGAGAAGGCAACTTTTAGGAAAAGGATTCGTGTACATGCAAGAATTATACTAATTCCTACCAGGCCTAACTCGGGCACATTACAAGATGTCTGTTAGCTCCTTGCTCTTCTTCAATCAAATCTGGAATCTTATAGAACACTCATTCTTCATTCCAGTCACTGAGTCAGACTACTGCAAGTACTGTCAGACATTTAGGACTTGGTCCATGCATACCAATTACATCACCATTCCACTTCTGCCCAGGTGCACCAACGAGCATGCAAAAACCTTGCACAAACACTTACTCTATTGAAAACTAATGTATGCAAAAATGAAGAATTAAGGTTTTTAGCTTAGGAAACCAGTTAGAAGGATAATTAGAGGCGTTGCAGACCACTTTGGCGCCAGTGATAAATGCTCGCTAGTGGTAAGTGGAAGCTCACAACCTAGGGGACTTGCGTGACAAAGCAATTCTGTTCCAAAATAGAGCCAGTAAAGCTGCCAGTTTTGTTCTATCTCCAGCTTTGTAATTCCACAAGTATGTACATGTAGGCTAGTGGAAATACCTTTGATGTGACCTTCTACAGATCACACCTCAGCATGTCATGAACCATGAAACCATTAGAACCCCCTACCCCCACCCCTATAGGTCTAAATATAAGGGGGGTACATAATTAGTCAGGTTTACTGGCATTGCCATGGTGTCACGACATTGATAAAAGCATAACCATGATATTCAAAACTCAATAAAAAAACTCATTAAAACTCTATGACAATCTACTCCACTCTACGCCACGACACTATACTCCACTGTACACAAGTTCCTCTATGGCACTTCATGCCACTTTACTCCACTCTTCGCCACTCCGCTCTACTCTACTCTACTCTACTCTACTCTACTCTACTCTACTCTACTCTACTCTACTCTACTCTACGCCACTCCACGCCACTCTACTCACTCTATGACTCTTTACTCTGCTCTACACCACTCCACTCCACTCTACACTCCTCCATGCTACACACTTTCACTCTACTCCATCCACGACACTCCACTCTACGCCACTCCACTCCATGACACTCAACTCAACGCCACTCCACGCCACTCTATGCCATTCCACAGAACTCTTGGCCACTCTACGACACTCCACTCCACTCCACCTCATGCCACTCTCCTCTTTGCCACTAACTTTTAGCCACACTGAACAGCAGCCATGCTGGTTTATAACATGGCTAAAACACATTGGTAAAGCCAATACATCTTGCATAGGTGAGACCTCTTGCCTTTGCCAATGCTTGTTTTAACACCTGGGTGCCCAGCCCCAAGTGGGCACTCGTTCTGGCCGCCGCTGGGGACTGTGGGGGCCCACAGTCTTCACGACCTCAGCCTGCTCTCTGCGTGCCTTACTCTGAGCTGGTGCCAGCACGGGAGCCGTCTCATTCCCACGCCTGGGGAAGCCACCTACCCCCACAGGCAGCGGAAGCCGCCTTGGGTCTCCCGCCCCTACAGGAGAGCTGGTTGAAGTGTGTGCGCCCAGGTGTTGGCCCCACTAGGAGCAGTGTAATTTTTGCCATGCACAGCTACCTTCACTACTTCTTCTTGGTCCCCAGAGGGCCCCGGGGATCGTCACGCATTGGCCCCACAGGAGATGGGGGCCCCAATGAATCTGGAATAGTTTCAGAAAGGGAGGCAACTTTGTTTTTCGTCGATCCCCAAGGCCTTGGCCCTCCCCTGGGGTAAATCAAAAATTGCAGCAGAGCACTATGTACTCCATTTACCACCTAGTCTACCTGGGTACCGAACTTCGCCAGTACTTTTCTCTGGCCCTGTAGGGCCACTTTGCACAATGTTTATTTTGTTTTGCTCTTCGTGGCCTGCTCAACTACTGATCTACTACTACTACTATGGCTGGTTTCACATGCTTTATTACTGGCTATCACTGCATCGTTGCATTTTCTGTGACCACAGTGTGGTTGCCATTGGTTTAAACGTACAGCATATGTGTGAGGACCTGCCTAATTAGAACATGAATGGTAAAAAGAGACAGGAAATATTCCACGAGGGATAAACAAAAGAATGACGTGGCTCTTTGCTGAAGGCCACATTGACCGCTGGTCACTTACCCATACACAACCGTAAATGGCAATAATGGCTGTGAGATTCCAACTACAAATTTTTCTTTAATTAATGTTAATGGTGGATGTATGTGAGGGTTTATATGCACAAATGTCAGGCCACATGCATGATTTGCCTTCATATACCATTAAAACGCATTGCTAGCCTGCACAGGCCCACTCAAAAGCATAGGCCGCCTCCAGTTGCCCAGAGCAAAAATGGCCAGTCCTAGGGTGCCCAGCAACAGATCTGTTTAGCTTCCACGTGCCCATCAATAGATCTGATCAGTCATAATGTGGCCAGCAACGCAGCTGGCAACTCTTCACATGCACAGCAATAGATCCAGCAAGCCACCATGTCCACAAACAAATCTAGTCAGTTTCTGTATGCCATGCAACAGGCCTGGGTAATCTCATATGTACAGCAATCTATTTTGCATACCCAGCAGCGGTTGTTCTGTCCCACATGTCCATCAACATTATTTGCCGGCTTAGTAACAGGCAATGGTGTAGCAAGGGTGCCATGGACCCTAATGCAAGTGTGGAAAATGGCCCCCAGCTGCTGGTTGGCTAGAAAGGTACGGCAATAAGCAAGGTCCAGTGGGCTCCCGAAGCTCAGTACAACGGCACAACTGCTGAAGCTTTGATAGCTGCACGCCTGGTAACAGTCTGGAGAGTCTCACATACCCAGCATCAGATGTGGAGTTCCAGTGGTTAGAGGTGAGTGTCATTGAAAGGTTATGAATTGACCAACTAACTCAACTTGTTGAGCACAAAATAGCTGGCACGTTGTACAAATCAAAAACATGTTTTGCCCAGGGGTGTAAACTACCATTGGTGTTGCAGGTGCAGTGGCACCGGGGCCCAAGCCGAAGGGGCCCATTGAACCCAGACAATGCTGTATTTTACTGCCCCAAAAGCAGTTAAAGTGGCCATTGCCTTGCTTGCACCAGGGCCCATGCCATCTTAGCTACTCTACTGACTTTTGCCCAAGATGGTAGGTTAGCAGTGCTGGAGTGATTGTGGGAGTGGGGTTGTGTCTCCCGACTCCTGTGCAGTGAGTACTGTTTGACTTCTTAAAAGCAAATTAAGGCAACATATGTCGCCTGGGAATTAGGGTTCCGCATATTCTCTGATCTGTTTCTGTAGGAAGAGCTTTTGTTGGATGAGATTAAAATCCAGCTGCCTTTAAAATGGATTAAATTCCAAATAAATCCTTCAGCTCCATCAAAAAATGTTATGTTTTTGCTATTGAACTGGGTCAGTGTAATTTGCTCATTATTTATGGCTATTTCTGGAGTTAATATGTCTGCAGGGCTTAACCCATGGATGGAGGAAGACTATAGTGGAATGAGAATCTAACATTCTCACTGCTCGGATACCCCCAGGACTGCAAACTGTAAAGAGTATGAATGGGGAAAATGCTTCGGATATGTTAACTTCCTGGAGTTACTAAAATACAAAAAACAAAGACCTTGATGCGCATAGAGTTTCCTCACGGTGTGTGACGCTGATTTTTATTTTTTTCTTCCTGCATGGGCAGTTGTGGCCGGCATGACTCACGGGTGGGAGGGCGGAGGGGGGGTCGCGGGGGGAGGGGGGATCGCGGAGAGGAGGGGGTCACGCGGGGGGATGTAATTTAATAATAACAAATAAATTAAACTTATCTTCCTGCCTGCCGGGTCCCGCGTCGTCTCTGCTCCTCTCCTGCTCTCCTGCCTCCGGCAGGAACAGGAAGCAGGCAGCCAGGCTCCCAGTCCCACTCCTAAGCCAATCATAACGCTGCAGGAAGCGTTGTGATTGGTCGGGACGCCGCCCAGCCAGGGGCTAATGGCCCGGCCATGTTCTCCATGTAGGCTGCACTTCAGCCTGCATGGAGAAGGGCAGAGTGCGCATGACTGGTTTGGTCGGCCCCAGAGGGCCGACCAAACCAGTCATGCGCACTCAGGAGTGGGCACACCACTCCTCCTCTCCTGCCCAGCTCTGCTCGCAGGGCAGCCCCGCCCACCCTCAACCAAACCCTTCTGCTTTCTCGCAGTGCGAGAAGCAGAAACATAAAATGCTATGTATTACCATTTTATGTTTCTGCTTCTCGCACTGCGAGAAAGCAATGGGGCAATGCTCCTCCGCCCTAGTGGAGGAGCCACCTCCTGTGCCTGGGGACTTGGGCAGGCAAATGGGGTCATTAAGACACTGGCGGGGCAGTCCGCCGCACTGGAAGGCCAACCTCTCCTCCAGCCAGCTGATGGCAAGGCCTGTCCACCTCAGGGGGGTAGCTTGGTCAGTAAGATTGGGGGGGTGTAAGCGTCATAAATCCCGACAATCACGCTAGCATATCTTGTTAAAATATATTATGAGAAGCAGGACTAGAGGAGGGCATAGGAGGCAGTGGAAAAGAGAGGATTGTGGAGTGTTCGAGGTACTTAAAACAATTGTTTTCAAACTAACCAAGTTTTAAGGCAGAGACGAGAGCGAGAGAGTGTGTGTAGTTTTGTCAGTTTCGGCATATTAAAATCTAGAGTGAAATCTGACAGACACCTCACCATACCCTACTGAAAGCTCCTGTACCCAAATGTTTGCTACAGAATATATTTTTTAGGGGAGGTGTAACAACCCTAACACCCCTCGAAGCTACGCCCTTGGTTCACCTGCCCGGCGGGATCTCTGTTCTTTGTGGGGAGCTGATGCGGTTTCTCCCCTCTGCAAAGTACATGGAAGGGGGGCCCCGGTGTGCCAGACCCTGTCAGGAGCTCTCAGGCCAGGGGCCTGCTACCTGTGCACAGTGATGGAGGGGGCCCCCTGGAGCCCGAGGGCCCCCCGCACCGCGGGGACTGCGGGGGCTAATGTTACTCCACTGCCAAACAGGCTGAATGTTTAAAAAACTTGCTAAGCAAACATTTTTGTTTAGATAAACCAAACTCCCAACCTTTGTTTTCTCTGGACAAAAAACACAGAAGTACCCGACACATAAAGCTGTTTTCTCCTTTTAATGCTGGGTCCTCTACATTTTGTCTGCCTGTGTCCACCATGCCTGGTATGGTGGACAAAGACAGAGAAAATCAGTGTCAGTGAAGTACCCACAATACGCCGTGGCAATCATCACTATGACTCGCGATTCTGTGGCAACAGACCACCAGACCAGGAGATGCCATCAGTAGAGTCAGATGAGACTCCGTCATTGGTAAATAGGAAGTTCCCCCTCCTCTAATGAGGCAGAGAACCCACAGGTTTGACTGGCAGGAGGACCACCTCTTTATGGTGCTGCTAAACCCTAAACGAGGCCCAAAATCTGCATCAGAAAGAGGGGCCCAAATCAGGCAGACTGCTCCGTGCACTAGATGTGGCAGGCCTGTGGTGGATGGAGGTCCGCCAGTGATTGTAAGCTGGTGGGTGCGCCGCAATTTAGGGAATCGCCCTCCTCTAAATGGGAACTGCATGCTTGGCTATCTGGAAGCCCCCGGTGATTTCCGGCAGGGCTGCCACTCTTTCAAACTTTAAGGCCTTAATTCTAATCCCTGTGCAAGCATGTGTTTGCACAGGGACCAGAATTATGAGTTGTGGGATAATTATCACACCCTTGCAGTTTTCCCTTGATAAATTCCGTCAGGTCAAACCTGCTGATATTTATAGGGGGAAAATACCCGTTAAAAAGACAAAAGATGCAGAATTCGGAGTGTTAAACACTGATTCCGCATGTAATGCCTCATTTGCAAGTGTGAAAGTTGGAATAGGAGGTATTTACTACACGGGGTAAATACCTCACTCTGGCCTAAAAGGATTTACTACATGTGTTAAGTACGTCATCTATTCCACATAACATGTGATGCACGCCTAAATTAGCCACTGAGGCCCTCAATACAAGCTAGGGGTAATAGGTCCCTCCCTCCCTAAACTCCTCCCTGACCCTCGCTAAACCCCTCTTACGCCTCATCCCATCTTCCTTTTGCAGTAAGTGTGTCCTTTTTCCCACCCACTCCCTCCGGTTCCCCCCCACATTTGCTATTAAAATGTATGCTTAAGTGTGCAGAGACTCCGCAGTCATTTTGTATACCTCCGCACACATAATTTTAGGTAATGCGAAGATGTAAAACTCTGCACATAGTTAGTGAATTGCAATTTGCAGTATGTTTTGTAGTACTACAAAGCATACTACAAAGTACACTTTGTGAATCAGGCCCAGTGTATTTACAAATGGGCTGCATGTCGGCATGAAGTGCTACAAATAAAACGGAACATGCAGCTAAACACCGCTAACAAGGCACTAGCGTAGCAAGGACGCCATTGACTCTGGTGCAATCTAGAAAAATGTCCCTTTGACTGCTGTTTGGGTAGTAATATACAGCAATTATTAGGGTTTAATTGACCGCTCTGGGCTCTGGTGCCACAGCGCCTATTTCACCAATGGTAGCTACGCCCAGATAATGCGGTCTTTAAGAACGGATGAATGAATTAAAGATGCACATTCTTTCCTTCCAAAAATGCATGCATTAAATGCTGAATATAGGCAGGACTACTGCAATTATGAGACTCCACGGGGCAAACTATGTGACAGGGCAGTCTAAATTAAGCAGTAAAAACATGCCAAATACGTGGCAAAATGGGGCGCATTATGTGGTAGTAATATTGAACTATTTTGCAGCAGCGGCTCCTCCTCAATATTAAACACTCGTTTTATTTTTCCTTTTCTGCCGAGTCTTGGGGG
Organism: Calotriton arnoldi; assembly: GCA_963921515.1. Taxonomy (NCBI): domain Eukaryota; kingdom Metazoa; phylum Chordata; class Amphibia; order Caudata; family Salamandridae; genus Calotriton; species Calotriton arnoldi. Next base: position 89,105 of record CAWUFW010019537.1, read on the forward strand.
CAGGCCCTGGGAGTGACAGGCACTGAGGGGAGTGGTATGTACACTCCCTTCACTGCACATGACGGTTCAGGCCGGCCAAACCGTTATGCGCAGTGAAATCTCTCTCCAACCCAGCAACGCAGCTGTCTTGGAGAGAGCAGGCACAGAATCACAGTCTGTCCTGGAGTGCAAATCGAGGGTGCTCAGGCCAATCCTGAAGCTACTCTCATGCATGAGAGCAGCTTCAGGATTGGCCGCAGGGCGTTCTGGGAGCCTGTGCCACCTGGAGAAGAGGAGCAGACGAGCACAACGCAGCCGACTGCAGGAACGTTTTTAAAAAAAAAAAATATTTTTATTTAGCGCCCTCCTCGAAACCCTATGCCCCCTCCCTGGCCGCCACACCACTTGTCCTCAACACCGGCCGCTACTGCTGTGTTTTCCCTTGTTAATACCAGTTTAAATCCTCAATACAGCAAGAAGCGCCTGAAAAGTGACCATTTAAACTTTGCAAAGAGTCTTGCAAGGTGTGTCACCAGGTACGGATTTTTTTTTAACAACTTTTAATCCTTTCAAATTAGAAACATTTTTTATTGAACTCTGCAAAATCTGCAGCAAATGATGCATTATGCAGCCATTGCAATAAATCCATAATCATTCAGAATATGAGGTGGCGGCACAATTGCCTAAGTCCAGGGGCCTGGAACATATGGCATGAAGAAAAAATGGGTTCAGGGCTCAAGCAAAGACCAAATGGCTAACAAAATGGCACAGCGAGTTAATCCTCGACGTGTAACATTTCTGTGATCTGTAAATCAACAGGTACCAATCCTGGCACAGAGGACTGACCCTTTCATCCGACAAAGGGCCCGAAACTGAGTACCATTAAACTGGGTAACAGCAACACCTGTTATTTACAGCGAATAGAAATGGTGAAAGCGCAGTTTACAATGCTGTTTAAAAAACAGATTTTAAAAATAAAAAAGAAATTAGAAATTTCTATTTGTCAAAGAGAATTCTTATTTTATATATGCGCAAATAACAGATTTTTTTTTCAAGAACTCTACCTGGTCCCCCATTAGAGAGCAGTCCATGTCTGCACTGCTGTTCTCTGGTGAGCCGTCCTCTTGAAATTCTTCAGAAAGTTCTGGAATCCCGCACCTTGGAAGCCACCAATTCACCAGAATAAGACCAGGGGGATCTGGTATTGCGCTGCCAGGAACCCCTCTGGAGACACAGGGCACCGACCTGGGCAAGCCTCACAGCCTGGGTGGTAACAGCTGATCCTGTGCCCACATCCCATTGAAAACTGCAGAAGGGGAGGCAAAAATGCCCTCTCAGTGCACTAGACGCGAGTGTTGCCTGTGGTTTAAAAACATGCAGATGTTTAAATTTAGTCTTATTTATATGTCACTGAAGTGATTCAACAGGATTTAAGGCTTATGCCGCAGCTTTATCTAATACTTTGGGTATTATCCTTCCGTGGCAGGAGGGCAGGCATGAGGCAGTCTGCTCTGCATTAAACTGCAATGGGGCACTGGAATTTTACATTTTTAGACCAAGTTGATCACCATATCAGAAGCCCAGAGGTGCATGGGCAATAAATACAGAAAATTAAGCATTTGCAAAGAGACACTGAAAACACACATAAATCAGTTGCAAGCAGTGCTTCGTTTGCAAAACAAACAAAAAATGTGAAGGGGCCTAGAGAATTTGTTAGGAGCCCCTCTGCCGGGACTGCAAGAGTTAATAAATACCAAGACTGCCTAATTCCCTTTTAGATTCAAAATCACCATTGGTGCAAAGGAAGCAGCAGTGTGGAATCACATATATTTGTAAAATTACAAATCATCCTCGGTACACCACCAGCATGAATGTGGAACTAACTTTAAGAGCACAAATCCCATTTAGGTGCAAAATGGCATCTAGGTGCGAAATCACTGTTGGTGCCCCATCAGCAGAAGTTTGGAAACAGTTTTTGGAGCACAGACGCTCCTCCGTTAGGGTGCACGGATGCTTCACTTCACCGTGCCTGCACTGTAGTGGGTGACACTTTTTAGGCAGGTGGACCAACACTCCTAATAATCAATAGGTAACAACAGACAGAAATGACCCTCTAACTGGGTCCAAAATATGAATGACACTTTCTGCATGCAGTCACTCCACAAGGCCGCCCCAGACAAACCAGTGGCTGAAAGGGCCTGACCCAAAGCCAATGTGTGTGTGTATGTGTGTATGTGTGTGTGTGTGCGTGTGTGTGTGTACGTGTTTCCGTTCTGATGACAAGGGATCTCCCAGAAGCTGTTCATAGCTAGACCAAACCAATGAGGCCGTTTTCAATGCTACCATTTTCTGCATAACTTGTATTTCCCATCCCATGCAGTCTTGTTTGATATAAACCTTTCAATGTCTCAGCATCAGGGGTCATCTATTGTTAGAGCATCAGTGGCTTTGGCACAGGGCCTTGCAGGGCCCATTGTACCCCAATTAGGAGTGTGTTGTACTTTCCAAAGGGGTTCTATGTGGGAAGTGCACTTACACAGCTTTCATTAGGGCCCATGACACCCTTGTGGTGACACTTTTCGTCACACACAGGCCAGGGGTCACAGGACTATCGAAGGGCAGTCTTATTTCAGCAACTGTAACCCCTGGCAATTCATAATTGGTGACTTACTTTTCCAAACCCACAAGCATCAGACATCAACAACAGCCAAACACTATATCTAGTGCTAGGGAGAGGTGCACTCACTCAAGTGTAAGCTTCCTGTCAATCATAAAAGTCTAAACCAATCCCACTACATGCTTTGGAAATATTGAACACTGCCTCTCATTCTATATAGGGCCAGCTTCATCTTTTTTCTAAACATTGCTGCTTTCCAGTTTTTCAATGAAATTGCTAATGCCACCATCACCTACTTATAATCAAAAGTTTCTTTTTCACACTTAACCCATGTTGAGTCATCATTGAGCACTATAACTGACGAGATGATTTTTGATACCAGTTGATGTTCTTTTATGTGTTCTTACATTATTTCCACCCTTCATGAAGCAGGCATATGAGCAACATTTGCTTGTGGGGTTTGTGAGTGCCAGCAGTTGCCATGTGGTAACACAGTGAGTGTTTCTAAAGGCTTAAAGGTATAGACCTCCTGCAATGCTTTGTCCTTTTAGGTCTAGTATAAGTCAAGATCTTTTAATTTTATTAAATTACATGTATAATATACTTACTTATAGGGGCTTCAGACAGCCTTCTTCGTTCATTTGTCTGTAATTGTGTCATTATTCTTCTTCCGCCCACTACAGCATCAGGCAACAGCTTATTTCAACCATTGGCTAACTTCACTGTGAGTGACTGCATTCTGCGCTTTCACAATCTACACATATATTAGCTCCCTTCAGTGCCAGAGACAACTATGACAGTATGCGCTTTTTTGAGACCCAAAAATGTTTTTGGTTTTAACCACTTCATTTTTTCAGATTGATGAGGCCCAGCAACTTCCCAAAAATACAATTTTGCACAACCATGACAAACAAAACAAGCATTGCCACGACCAAAAGGCTGGCAGCCAAGGCCAGACCTATTTTATTGCCTTTGTCAATGCTTGTTCCCACAGGAATAGACTGACACTGACATGCCAGTGACTGAAAAGGTCTCAAGATTTTGGTAAATGAAGTGGAATGTCATCTTTGTCACTGGGTGAAGAGAAATCTATGCATACACCCTCCTTGTCAGAGCAGTAATACTGCTGTCTGCAGTTTTTTGCCTCTGATGACAAGACCTCTGACCTTTTTATCCCACAGAGACCTCATTTCACTCCTAGCGTGTTAACAGATTGTGGCGCATCTGCTGCTGTGCATTGAAGCATTTCAATCTCTCTCCCTGAGGCGTTCCTTCATGTTTGAAACAGGGGCCACCATCCTTTGTTTATGTCGCAGATGCAATGGCATTTATTTTGCATTTCTCGCATTGTTTCTTGTGTGCAATTACCTTTCTTTCTTTGTTTGTCCTCATATCAGCATAGCGGGTGTAGTCTTTGGCACACAGGCAAGAGGCAACGTTCAGGGGTGCCCATAATTGACGCGAAACGAGTTGGCCTGGCTTCTAATCCTTAGACACCAAGGGGCAGATTTACCATTTATTCACGCAGCACAGTGCAGCAGCTGCAAATGCAGTGGCGGCTCCTCCGCTAAGGCAGAGGAGCGTCGCCCCACTGCTTTTAAGCAGTGGGACGAAAGGAAAAATAAAATGATAATAACTTGTTGTTATTATCATCCAGCTGCTTTGCGGCGGGCAGGGCTGCTCTGCTCTCAGGGCAGGGGAGGAGTGGTTTGCCCACTCCAAGTGCGCATGAATGCTTGGCCGGCCCTCTCAGGCCGGCCAAACATTCATGCGCACTTTGAATGTTCTCCACGCAGGCTGCATTACAGCCTGCGTGGAGAACATACCCAGGCCCCCATTCCCTGGCTGAGCACCGAACCACGGCGCTCAGACAAATCACAACGCTGCGTTGTGCCTGGGTGCTTACCAATCACAACGCTGCATTGCAGCGTTGTGATTGGTCAGGAGAGCCTGGGTGTGCTTCCTGGTTGCTGTTCAGCCTGAGTTCGACGGAAGAGAGAAGGAGCAGAGACGTGGGACGCGGCGATAAGGTAAGTGTTTTTTTGTGGTTTTTTTTTCATTCCCTTCCTTCTCCCAATCCTTGCCCGGCCACCCCCGATCCGTGCCGGCCGCCACTGCGCAAATGCTGCGTTGTGCGAAAAGGAGAGAGCAGGAGAGTGCCAAATTTACTGAAATTTGGCACTTTCCTCCCCTTTCCCTAGCGCGGGCGCTAAAATCAGCTGCCATGTGCAACGGAGATACCTTTGCGCCATGGTGCAAGGGTGTCTCTGTGAGTCTAGCATAGGTTTTGTACTGGAAGGGTACCCATCCAGTACAAAATACCATGCTTAGACTAACTTTATCCCTTTTCCCTCTTTATATGTGTACTGTAAAGTGCAACACACGTACAAAGTCGTAAAAGGAAGGAGAAATGAAAGCATTTCTCCTTCCTTGCGCCTACTTTAAAAGGGCGAATTTTTCTGATGCGAAACCCTGTCTACTTTATTTAGTAAATAGGGTTTAGCATTAGAAACCTTGGGTGGTTGCAAGGGAACGCCCATGCTCCACCCATGGTATGTCCCCTTGGTGTTAAGTTATGCAAAGCAGCGCTATGCGCTGCTTTGGGTTACTTACACGTTATTTCCAGCGTGAAACAAGTTTAGCGCTGGAAAGTATATCGTAAAAAAAAGATTTTGCGCCAATTTGCATCACTTTTCTGATGCAAGCATGGCATAAAATCTTAGTAAATCTCCCCCAAATAGGATGGAACTGCCTTCCATCATCAACCAGGTGATACAAGCGAAATAAACAGAGCAACTAAAGCTACCATAAAAAGAACATGTTAACAATGACCGTAATGTGTTAGTAATCAAATTAAATGAGCATATAGCATTATAGGTGTTTGACACTGAGTAAGGGGGATGTTTTTCACCTAGGGGACCTGAGTAGCATCAAACAGGCAACGAGGACAAAGTCACTCAGAACCCCAAGATGAAAAAACATCCCCATTATTCTCGTTTTACCCATCTATAATTTTATGTACGACCCTCAAAATTACCTGCCCATACTTTCAACTGCTACACAGGGTCAGAGGAGGAATTAGGGGCCAAACATAACATGACCTCTCATCCTAGCCCAAATGCAAAACAAAATAAATACCAGGCTGCCTGCCACCCACCCCAACCACCCTCTGTGCCTTTGTTCTCCGCCCAGAGCTGCGCTCTCTGCTTTTCTGTGCATAGGCTCTCTGAGAGCCTGTCAGGGAACCCTGAAATTCCTTTATGATTTTATGACATAACAACAGTAGCAAAGCCTGTGTTTCCCTCTGTTGCTATGTCATAGCAGTGAATAATATAGCGTTAGAGCCTGACGTAGAAGGCTCTACCGGCCATTAAAGGCCCGCTCCAATGTTTAACAAGGGAGCGGGCCTCTAATGGTCGGTAGAGCCCACTACAGAGGGCTCTAAGGCTTTTAGAACATTCCACACTTAGAGGGCAGAATGTTCTAATTTGTAAAAAAAAGGCCTCTCGGAGCCCGAGGGGGGGTAAATCCCCTTGGGCTCTGAGAGGCTTTTGATCATAGCAACAGCTGTGAAATGAAAAAACTCATTGGAATGTTGCTCTCCGGGCTTCTACCAGCCAGTAGAAGCCCGGAGCACTCCATTGTCTACAATGGAGCACTCAACATTCCAATGTTCTAATATAGCCTTAGAGCCCAACCTAGCGGGCTCTACCGGTCATTAAAGGCTTGTGACGAAGGAGAGGGCCTTTAACAAGGGAATAGGCCTTTAATGGCCGGTCGAGTCCCCTAGGAGGGCTCTAAAGCTATTAGAACATTCCGCCCCTAGAGGGCAGAATGTTCTTTTTAGTAAAAACAAAGGCCTCTCGGAGCCTGAGGAGGTTTAAATCCCCTCGGGCTCCGAGAGGCTCTTGTTCACAGCAGCAGCTGTGAAAGAAAAACGAAATTGGAATGTTGCTCTCTTGACTTCTAATAGCCAGTTGAAGCCCGGAGCACTCCATTGGCTACAATGGAGTGCTCAACATTCCAATGTTCTAATCTGATTTAAAATCTGGTGCTCAGGATAGTGACTCTCAGTGTCAGCCATAAATAACAATGGTATTACCATAGAATCATACTAGCAAAGCCCTCTAAGTACCTTACCATGCTCTAGCAGTGGACAATTCTCAACAATGAATGGACCGGGAAGATGTCCTCTCAGCCAATTTAATCTATATGACCACCACTGACTAAAGTTTAAAAATCTGCACTTATAGACTATGAGGATTAGTACTCTTTCAATCTCATGCGATAATTAGCCTTGCCACATTAAATCCAGTGACAAACAGCCTTTCCTTCATTGGTGCCTTAGCGACAGTAAAGACAACAGTACCTGCCAACATCAAATCTACTGTTGTCTCAATAACTGACCCTTTAACATCACTAAGATAGTTTACCAGCCCAAGAGCTCCTTCAGCTCAATTCAACCCAAAACAACATGTATGTGGTTTGCCCTGGCCTTCCCACATCTGTGACATGTCACCCCCTCGCTGTAACTGGCTAAATTTCTTGGGGGTACCATATCCAAGACGGATGGACATCAATTATTTCCTTTAATACTAGTAGCCATAAAAACCTTGTTTATCTTGTGTGCAATTTCTGATGCATAGTGGTGGGACATGGACAAGAGACTATAAAGAAGCCTGTTTGACAAGCGAGGTTGGAGATTCATGGCCTTTAACGGGTCTCTTTAACCTGCACGACATACATGACCTGATCGACCACCCCACCCACCCTGCACAGGATGAAACCTACTGGAATGGTCAGTGGAGGACTGGAATCTTAAAGCAGCCCTGGAAAACGTGTACATCCCATCCCTATATTGTACCAAGTGAATGTAGTGAGCAAGTCCATCTATTTCCAGGAGGATTTGGAGATCAATTTACTTATGTGTCTACAAGAAAATTTTGTGAGCTCCCTAAGGAATGTTTGCCCGGCTGATACCGGATAATCCTGCTAACCATCCACCTTTAAAAGCAGCCCCTTTGTCCTCTGCCTACGGGGCGGGCATCATATGTCCCATATGAATAGTGTAGCCCTGATAATAGTTCATGCTCACCTTGAATGCAAGTGGAACTTGCATCACAAAATACATATTTGCAGGAGGTCACAGAATGACCTCCCGAATATTAATTAGGCAGACCGCTATTTGAACCCTGAGTAATTAGCTATGACGGAAGGTATGGTGGCCTGCAAGGGACAAAAGACCTCCATCCTTGTTGTTGCATTCCGAAACGGGAATCATTTTATAAAGCAGCCTGCATTCCTTGAATGAACAAGTGTTGCTTAAAAAAAGAAATTCCGATTTGGGAAGACATCGGGGGAGCAGGCAGTGTCCCCTGGGCCACTGAATTCACATAATTCCAGAAGGGGAATGGTCAAAAGGAGACAGCTTCTTGCTTGTGAATCAGTTACCACCCCTTTTTAAGTTTTGATAAGTTTTCAATGGTTTGCAACCATAGCTGCGATTGCTAACCAGTGATACATTCCAATATCAATCACATGTGGCGGAGGCAACCTTTTCACTTCTCCTCTTAATTGCGATGTGTGATAATTTGCATAACCCCTTTTGTGAGTCAGAAAATATTTTCTGAAATGCCACTGTGTAGTTATAGTCAGGACCCTGATTCCACAGAAAATGAATTTTACTAACACCTTTGGAGATGTTTGACAATCTTCACTAAACCTTCCAAAAAGAAAAGTTCATCCACCTCAGCTCCTTCCTGGAAAGTTTTGGGGTGATCCGTCAAGAAGTGTGCAGAGAAAAAATGCAGAAAAAAAGGGGATGGGCCGGGGGGCCTCAAAATGCAATTTTTCCACCCAATTTCCAAAGGGATTTGCAAACAGTGCTACAGCCAAAACAGCTGAATGAAATTACACCACATTTGGCAGGAGGCTATATCTTTACCCAGAAAGCATGCTTTTTGTGATTTGATGTTAATACGTTAAGTCATTTTTGAGAAATTAAGGTTACAAATTTATAGATATCTGGACAGTTGGGTTCGCAGGACTCTCACAGGAGTCCCATGGGCACACAACTTCAAATACTAGAGCAATCTCTTTGGCTGATTGGGGCTATTTTTCTCATTGGCCACCTCGTGCCCGCAGAAGCGAGAGCCTCCTGCGAGTCCTGCGGGAGCTTGCTCGCTGATTGGCTGTCCGCAGCATGAGGAGAAATGTTGCAGCCACCATTACAGGACTTGTAGCTCGGTCCCAGTGTCCTGAAGATTAAAAGAAAATAAGGTATAAGTGGGCAGGGTAGTGGTACCCTGACCCCCTGGACCTTGTGGTTAAAGGGGTTAGAAAAGTTTTCTTTTTGGGCCACCATGGCCAGCGCAGGCCCCTGGACTCCTGTGGGAGTCCCATGCTAGTTAGTGCAGCCCCCCTCGCTCCCGCGAGGGTACATAGGATCAGGAAAACATTTGAAAAAAAAGAGGAGGGTTGGTGTCCATTTGCCCTGTGGACAACTCCACGCCACGCACAGTCAAAGGCTGTGCGTGGCATGGTATTGAACACCTGAGGGGCAGGACCTGACCGTGGCGTGGCAGGAGGTTGGCATTTGGTAATAACATTTTAATTTGCATTTAAAAACCTAGTAATCCACTGAAATAACCTTAGGTTAAAGTGACGCTACAGTCAGGTATGGTAGAAATATCTTACTTTACATTTAATAAAAAAAAAAAAAAAAAAAAATTATATATATATATATATATATCTGATGCAAAACTTCTCCTCCCATCCGAGTAGAAACAAGGGACACAGCAGGGCTTCACAGGTCATTTATTGGGAACTCACAGGCATGACGCGTTTCGGCGATTAGCCTTTTTCCAAATGCCACAGTTCGTAGTCGAAGTTACCCAAAGAATGTCCTTTTTAAGCTCCTCCTTACACAGTGGCAGGGAGCTCACCTGCATCGCATTATCCTGCTGACTCCTCAGTAGTCCCAAGTCAGAGACTACTGCTACCATCATGCAGTACGTTGGAATTCGAAATGCGGTGCAGGAGGGGAACTTCACGAAAATCCTGGGAACAAACGACCTTGTGTCCCCTACTTCCAACCATCCAGACCCACAGGCGCCAAGACTGGAGGCGTAAGTACAGTGCCAGCACCTCTCCATGAAGTCATAGACCGCCGATAGCAGCAGATTCTCAGCAGCGGGGGGGCTGAATGGTGGGTCGCAGTCATCCGATACCTCGGCGTTATAAAAATCACTGGTTGCTCATGATTACCGCGACCTCTTCGTGGAAGGGTCCCTTGTAAGCACGCCACGGGCAGTGCGCTAATTATGATGCAAAACTTCTCCTCCCATCCGAGTAGAAACAAGGGACACAGCGGGGCTTCACAGGTCATTTATTGGGAACTCACAGGCATGACGCGTTTCGGCGATTAGCCTTTTCCAAATGCCACAGTTCGTAGTCGAAGTTACCCAACGAATGTCCTTTTAAGCTCCTCCTTACACAGTGGCAGGGAGCTCACCTGCATCGCATTATCCTGCTGACTCCTCAGTAGTCCCAAGTCAGAGACTACTGCTACCATCATATATATATATATGTGACAGGAAGCCACTCTTAAACTGTTATACATATAAATATATATGGGATAACAGATTTTTCCCAAAATAAACAGTTTAATAGTGGCTTCCTGTCTTTTTCCCAGTAACCCCAGTAGCCCTTTTCTGCCTCTCTGTCTCTCTTTTTTTCTCAAGTGGTCCACATTATCTATAACACTAGAGTCGAAAAGTGGCTCTTCACTGCTCAACGCAAAATGAAAAATAGGTTTTAAAGCAGTGCTTGACTGGACACTGATCTTCTGTCCTATAGTGGAATGACTGGTAGACGACCAGCTGCCATATGCCTCACTTGTCTTGGGTCTCTGCAGATCTAGGGGAGGAGGGGAATGGGAGTGGCATTCCAGGCCCACCATAGTCTGACTGGGATTTACTCTGGCTGATAGCAGCACAGACAGAGAAGGTCATCACACAGTGGCGACCGGCATGACTCGCGAGTGCCAGGGTTGCGCAATACAAAATAAATAAATAAAAATATACACTTACCTTGCCGCTGGGTCCCGAGTCTCTGCTCCTGCTCTCCTCGTGGTACTCGAGGAACAGGAAGCCAGGAAGAACAGCCAGGCTCCTCTGACCAATCACAACGCTGCAGTGCAGCGATGTGATTGGTTTTGAGCGTCCTAGTTCGACGCTCAGCCAGGGAGTGGGGGCCTAGGCATGTTCTCCATGAAGGCTGTAATGCAGCCTGCATGGAGAACGGGGAAAGTGTGCATGACTGGTTTGGGCGGCCCGAGAGGGCCTACCAAACAGTCATTGCGCACTTAGGAGTGGGCAAACCACTCCTCCCCTGCCCAGCTCCGAGAGCAGAGCAGCGCCACCCACCCGCCCGCCCACAAAGTTATTATCATTTTATATTTCCTTTACTTTGCACTGCTCAAAAGCAGTGGGGCGATTCTCCTCCGCCATAGCAGAGAATCTGCCACTGTCATCACAAAGCCTGGCGAGCGGCCTTCACTGTCTCGTGTATGCCTGACGAGTAAATACTCAAACATGGGCGCTCCGTGTATCAAAGAAAAATGAAATCAGTATAAAAATAGATATACTTATGGACAGCATGAGTCAGGAAATTACCCATGCGCACCTCACTAGCGATAGAGCGAATCACATCATCTGTGTGGCGGTATCCAGAGACACTGCAGCGCAAGCCCAAAGCCTGAACCCTAATCCAAGCCAGTTACAGATCAATAATTTCTTACACAAAAGGCACATCGAATCAGAAATTATACGATACGAGTTAAGAATTGCTCGTATGTGCTTGGCACTTGAAGCGGTTCACATCAATCGCACAGTGATGCCCTTAGAAATGCGCTGGGATGTAATCAGATATATTCTATGCAGAACACGTGTGCTGGGTGTACCATGTGCCAAGAACCTGAGGGGCATATGTACAAGCCCCTATCGCACACGGGAACGTCACTTTTTGTGACGTTCCCGTGGTGATAGGGGCCTTGCCTTATGTACAAGGTAGCGTTAAGCCACTTAACGTGGCTTAACGCTGCCTTGTACATAAGGCACCCTTTCACGCTATGTTTAGCGGGAAAGGGGGGTGCAGTGGGTGTTGTGGTGGGCGTTCCACTGCAACACCCATTGTATTTGATGCTGCCCCCTATGTACAAGGGTGGCATACATAGGAGGCAGCGCCAAAATTAAGACCAGGAAAACCCTGGTCTTAAGGTGTAAAACGAGGAGAAATCTATTATTTCTCCTCGTTTTGCTTTTTCCATGTGTGCTGCCTTGTGCAGCACACATGGAAAAAGCAAAATGCCATGGTTTGTTTATGTAGAGGAAGGTGTCCCTTCCTGTACATAAACAAACCTTTTAAAAATGCCATTTTGTAACTTTCATGTGTGCTGCATGAAGCAGCACACATGAAAGTTACAAAATGGCATTTTAGGATTGTTTATGTGCAGGAAGGGACACCTTCCTATACATAACCAATCCTCCCCTGCACACAGACACCCTTGCACTCTGGTGCAAGGGTGCCTGCGTTGGCGCTAAGTTGTTAAACTTAGTGCCATTGCAGGGGGAAACGCAAGGCTGCACCACATTCTTGTAAATATGGTGCAGCCTTGCGTTTCCGAAGTGGCGGAGTGTGTTGTTAAGCCCAGGAGGCTAACGACACGCCCCGCCACTTAGTCGTACATATGGCCCTGAGAGGCTTATTTACAAGCCCCTTTTCGCCACTGGTGCGTCACTTCTAATATGGGAAAAAGTGAGGTACCGGCGGCGCAAGGCGCTTGTAAATATGCCCGTGAATATGCAATTTCAAAGCAGTCTCTAGTTGTGTGGCAGCCCGAGAATCACTGGGGCCCAATCATAGTACACAGTTAATGTTCCTTAGGGAAACGCAAAATAAGCGCCACAAAATTCAATTAAAACAATGACTACCCAAGGAATATGTCCATAACAGGACGGTAACCTGGCCGATGATTTGCAGAACTTGAAAATGAACAAAATGAAATAGAAAGGAAAGTAAAAGAAAGGAGGAAATTCATGCAGTACTACGTTCAAGCAGTTCTACATGCGCAATTATATATAAAATAAGGTACAGTCAAAAAAATCACAGCAATACAAAAGTGTTTCTCCACATGAGCATATACTTATGGACTTCAAGTCTAATGCATGAACGAAAACAATTTTACACTGTACAGTTGTAGTTTGTGCTAATCAGTGCTTACAGTCATCTAACAGAAATATGTGATATATGCAGGTATATTCAGTGGATAAAATTACACAGTGCAAACAACACCGAGATGGAACATATCTAAATATATCAATGCAATGTTACAGAATTACACTCTTCCACTGTATTTACACCTTTGTTGACGCTGTCACACCTAAGAATCTAGCGGCATTCGACCCAAACTAAGGGGCCGATTACGATAGCGGACGGACTGGGGTCCGCCCGCCATGGTGGTGGCGACCGGGACCGTCCGCAATACCTGCGGCGGTTCTGCACACCAAATCAGGATGCGACTGCCACCGTGGTGGTCGCATCCTGCAGCTTTAACATTGCGGCGGGTGCTGCTGACCGCTGCACCGCCGCGGTGTTAAAAAATGCATGTGGTGCATTTCACTGCACTACGTGGCAGGCACCACACGGTGCCTGCCACTCAGTGCAGTGAAATGTAGGGGGGTACCATAGGTACCTCCCCAGTGCACATACACCCCCCCCCAACACATTGGGGGCCCGCAACGGGCCCCCGAAACCAATCTCCACCATCCTTTCAATGGCGGTTTACCCGCCGCGGAAAGGCTGGCTGGAGACCGCATCGTAATTTGGAGAACGGTGCCTGCTAGGCACCGCCACCATTTTCTGGATGCAGACCGCTCCGCCAGGCAATCGGAACGATTGCCTGTGGCGGTTCCGTGGCGGATGGTCTTTGCGTCCGCCGCAGTCGCGGTCTGGATCCCACCGCCATCGTAATCTGGCGGTGGGAAAATCGCGGTCCGATGTGGGAAGGACCGCCACTGCCGGGCTGGCGGTGACGGTCCTTCCGCCATCGTAATCGGCCGCTAAGATGGCCTCAGTGTCACCTCCACGAGGAGGTCTCTTTATCAGCTCAATGATCTGCCATTTGATATCACTGGCGGAGTGATTGAACTCCAAAAAATGAGAGACCAAGGGAGCTGATAAGATTTTACAATGAATTCTGCTTTTGTCCAGACAAACGTCACTTGATTTTTTGTGTGGTTTGACCCATATAAATCAAATTGCATGGGCACCAGATGGCATATACAACATTTTGGGAACTGCAATTGGTGTGGTCTCTTAGGTTAAGCATAATGTTGCCATGGATAAACTGTTTGGTATTTCCAGTAGAATCACACATTGCGCAATTGCCACATTTAAAGTGGCCCACATTCTTGTTCTGGTCCTATAACGAGGCTAAATCAGAAGGACTTGCTTTTGGCATGTTTATACGGACCAAGTGATCTTTCAAATTCCTTCCTATTTTGAACAAAAACAAAGGTAGGTCACTACTTACATGTTTAAGTATTTTTTCCGTTTAATAGGGATCAGCAGTGCTTAAACCCCTGGCCTCAGCAAGGACTCCGCTTGCGCGCTAGTTAATCGTTTGCAGTAACAACGATTTGCTGGGGTGGCAGGAGGGCCTACTCCTGCTCCCTAGTGAGTCTTTCAGTCTTTTAGGCTAAGACCTTTTAATGTTTGTTAAATTCAAGTATTTGTAAGGATTGGATCAACTGGTCTCCCGTTTTTTTGTTTCAAGAGACAGTATATTTTGTACAAGGGCTACAAACTTTTCTCACTGAGTTTCGTAAGATTGACTTGGAATCAAGTTGTTCTTCCTTTGGAGACACATTCCAGCGAATTGGATTATGACAATTTGGTGAGTTTCCAGGCAAGGGCCCTCACAATGGTGGCAATTGTTTGCTTATATATCAGGACTGAAGCGAATGAGTTTTTGTTTCTCTCATAGAGGCATAATTTGGACTAAAACCTACTTCCCCTCTGAGTATCATGAGGGTTAAGGGTCACTAAACCAAGAAGTCTCCTCCTGTTTTCCTTAGGAGACACATCTGATTATAATGATTTTGCCATAAACCGCGTGAGTGGTGATTTTTATGTTTTTAAGGTGTATCACTGCACTGGGATATTTTTAAGTAGTGGTGCCTTTAGTTAATTACATATTGGCACAATTAAATGGTCATTGCAGTTTGTTTACCTAATATTGGTCTGGTCTAGCATGGACTTTCAGGGTTAATTATCTTGGACCTTTGGGGCATGGACTTCATTAAGTCCTTCATACATAATGGTTGCCATCATTTACTGCATATAGGTGTCTTGGTCTGGAGTTTTTTACAGAACTCCTTTGAGACATATTCATCCGGCCTCTTGTTTTGATCGATGGTCTAGACGTAAGTAACGTGGCCATGGCTTCAGACTTTCTTTGGTTATTCATTACTTTTCATCTACTTAAGGTGTCCTTTATTTATTATTTCAGATTCTTTGGCTTTTCTGCTCAAAAACTATCTCTGTCCTCATGATGACCCTTTAATTCCTTGGGTCAAAACGCAGTGGACGCTTTACTGGCAAATTGGTAAAGGATTGTTATCCATAATTTTTTCCATCTTGTGTGGACTATTTGATTGAATTGTAGACCCTATGCCATTCTTTTCCTTTTGTTAACACTGTGTAATGTCTAAATATGTCTGTTTGTGTGATGTGTTGAGCACAAATTGTTTGAGTATTGTATCGTTTGTGTTGTGATTTTCTGAAAAAAACCATTTATAATAATAATTTAAATATTTCCTTGAATTTGTGTGTAGGCAGCTTTCCTTTTTTCCATATTCATATATTCACATTTCCCTTAGTGCAGTGTTTCTTGCAATTTGTTGCACAATTGTTTTGCATTTACTGATTGGTTTTTTAATGCAGAAAGGTCAATCTCCTGGAACCTTCGCTGTTTATATAGATTTCACTGCCCCTGGTTCTAGGTCCGTTGGGCTGCCCTTGTTGTGGTTACCCTTTTTATTTACCCGCATGAGCGAGGGCACCTAATTTATTTCTGTCCAGGGCGCTATCTGAAATAGGGTCAGCTCTGCTTGGAGGAATACAGCCCTGTTACATTATTGTCACTCTCGCACCCCTCTTTATCTCTAGCTCAATTTGTCTGTTGTCGTTCACTTTCACTTCATTCTTCTGTATTTTCTAATGTAATGTACCACCCAGACATTATCTTGGAGTGGTCTAGTTGTTGCCACCCGCCTGCGTTTTTTGATATGTCCCAGCGCATCGCGTGTGCCGCTAATAAAATCGCTGGGGCGTGGCTGAAGAGGTCAGCCGCGCCAGTACCAAACAGTAGTTGTGTTGGAGCTGCCATTATTTGGTGCAGTACATGTTGGCCCGGTGTACCCGGCCCAACATCACACTGGTGGCAAGGCCGGTACTCGTACAGCACCCGCTCACTTTGCGGCGCTTCATTGCAGTGACGTGGCAACCCGCCGACAGCCTCCTGTGATGATGGTGCTCATGCCTGCTGCGTGACCGCCTACCCCAATACAGACTCCGCCAGCGGTTCCGATTAAGTGCCACGCTGGACGCCTGACGCAAGACATTTGGGGAAATTCACATTAACAGAAAAACAAACAGACAGTAAATAAAACGAGAATAAAGAAAAGAAAAGAGGATCCCCTCGTACTCCCATAAGGAGCATTGCCTGATTTATAGCCAACAACAGCCCAGCAGTAATTGGCAAGCCTGAAACACAGGAGAAGGGGTAGTGACCTTTCAACTACACAGTAAGGTGTGCTCACCACATTGAAGCACTCCAAGAAATAGAGACATTGCAACAAGAGGAGCCAGGCTGCACACGCCAGGGAAACACAGGCCGACTGCAACACTCTAGTGTAACCAGTGCAAAGACATTAAAAGGGGTTTACACCATCACCAGGACTGCATTCCATCCCTCGGTCAGGCGGCTGTACCCCTGTGATGACAGTGCTTGTGTCCCCAGACATACATACTCACCCCAACAGCAAGTTCCGCAAGAGCCAATCATTAAAATGGCATACATCAGTGACATCATGGCCACAATCCCAGCCATAAAGCATTTCGTCGTAGAAGGCACACCCTCATCACAGGCGCCCACGTGGAAACACTGAGTGGAACGCCTCCAGTTCTACTTCAAAGGTGCTGACATAGCGGTTGAATGGAGCAGTGCACTCCTGCTACACTTATGACATCTACAGTATCTACAAAACCCTAGTAGAGGCGACCCCCAAGGCACACACAATGCTGATCAGAGCTCTGAATGCACGTTTTGAACCAATGGCAAACAGAGACTGTGAAAGGTTCACCTTTAGACAAGCCCGTCAAGAGTCTGAAGAATCACTCAATACCTTCCATGGGCAGCTCAAGGAGTTTGCGAGCAAGTGTGGCATTCACGATGAGCAAAATGAAATAAGAGGTCAAATAATCCAAGGGTGCTCATCGGCCAAACTCAAAGAGCGTTTTACATGGAGGCCACCCTCCACAGGGCTGTTAAGACTGAGCTTGTTAATGTCATCCAACCATGCCGTAACATGGAGACCCAGAAACGCCTGCCGGAAGCTAAAAAATAATGTGCATATTGAGGAGGACTGCCCCACAGGCTGAACGAGTGCCCCGCCAAAGGCAGGAAATGCACAGCCTGTGGCAAGAACAGCCATTTTGCCAGAGTCTTCAGGTCTTTAAAATGAAAGCCCTTGAAGGAAACCATTCAAGCTGTCACAGAGATCCAGAGCGAGCCAGAGGACATGGACGATGACATGGCAGAATACACTGTCCACACCGTCTTTGCAGTTGGGCTGGCCAGCTTTACACGCTGACCGCTCCTTCAGTGCCAGATACAAGTAGGACCTCACACAGTCACCTCAATGATCAACACAGGAGCCTCCATAGACCTCATGTCTGCCGACACCTACCACGCATTGGCAAAACCCCCACATCTGGAGAAGGCCAAAGTAAAGGTCTTTGCGTATGGCCAGTCGCAACCCTTGCCCATGCTTGGGAGGTTCAAGTTGTCGGTGTCCAACGGAGAGTTAAGTGCAGACATCATTATCTATGTGGTAGATGGAGGACATGGCATGCTAGTCAGCGGTCACAAGGCAGAAACTCTGGTCTCAATCTCTTTCGCATTCAGATTGCAATTCAAAGAGCTGTCGAACATCTTCACGGAGTTTGCAGCAGTGTTCCAAGGGATCGGTTGCTTAAAAGGCAAAGAGGTATGACTGCACATCGATAAGTCCATTCAACCAGTTGCCCTGCATCACAGGCGCATCGCTTTCCACCTCAGAACGAAAGTGGAGGAGGAACTAGAAAAGCTTGAACGAGCTGGCATTATCGAAAAGGTGAACGGCCCCACATCATGGGTATCCCCAATCGTGGGGGCCAAGAAGCAAAAACAACCTGGGGAGGTTGGCATCTGCATGGACATGCGGCTCCTAAATGTCACAATCAAACGGGAACGCTATCTGACCACTATGGTTAACAATATCATTGGAGAACTCAGTGGAGTGAAATGGTTCTCAAAGGCAGACCTTCGCTCTGGATACTACCAGCTACCGCTCCACCCCAAATCAAGGTACATAACGACATTCTCAACCCATGTCGGCATCAGGAGATACTGTTGCCTCAATTTTGGGGTATCCAGTGCCGCTGAGGTATTCCAAAATACCATCCAGGAAATGCTCACAGGTCTGCCGGGGTCATCAATGTCAGCGATAACATCTTGATTTTTGCCAAGCCCATGAGAACACCATGCATAACTGTGAGGTATCCTCCGAAGAATCCAAGACTCAGGGTTAACTCTCCATTGGGAGAAGTGTGAGTTTTTAAAACAACAAATTTGTTTCTTCGAATATACGTTCTCTGCCGATAGAGTAGCGCCAGACCCAGATAAAGTATGTGACTTTCAGGAGGCCCCCACCAGTGTGTCAGAGGTATGAAGCTTCCTGGGAATGGTGAACTATTGTGGGAGGTTTATACCCAACCTCAAAGGCTTCATCCAGCCCCTCCGTAAGCTCACAAAGACCACAACCCTGTGGACCTGGTGTACAGCACAAGAAGAAGCCTTTCAATGGACAAAGAGAGCCCCCTCGGCCGACACCATGCTGTCCTATTTCAATCCACTGAAACTGACGAACATCGCAATTGATGCGAGCCCAGAAGGTCTTGGAGCAGTTCTCTCCTAACAGCAAGGGGGCTGGACCCCCGTAGTCTATGCCAGCAGGTCCCTCACTGCGATGGAACAATGATATTCACAGATTGAGCGGGAAGCCATTGCCACACACTGGGCCTGCAGGCATTTCCACTTACATGTCTATGGACACCCATTTGTGGTCACCACTGACCACAAACCCCTTGTGCCCCTGTTCCAAGGCTCAGTATCCAAACCGCCACCTCACAGCGAGAAATAGATGCTTCAACTACAGGAGTATGATTGCCAGGTTGAATACCGGACGGGTGCAAATAATCCAGTGGACTGCCTCTCCTGTCACCCCCTTGCTGCCACTCAGAAGGAAGCTGAATATGCAGAGGAAACAGAAGAATATATCCGGTATGTTGCAGAGAGGTCAAGGCCAATCCCGCTGTCTCTTGATACCATACTGGTATGCCTACAGCTGGCTATTGCAGAGATCCTATCAGCGAAATGGCACACGCTAAATGAACACCTATCCCAGAGGACCCTGGAGTCGGAAAGGGTTCTAGAATCCCTGTTCAATGTACGCCACGAACTATCGACTGATGTCAGTGGGTGCCTGCTAAGAGGACCCTGCCTGGTAATACCATCCAGCCTGACAGACCAAGCCGTGCAACTTGCCCACCATGGCCACCAAAGCATAGTCAAGACCAAAACCAGGCTCCGAACTAAAGTCTGGTTCCCAGGTATGGATGAGATGGTAGAGGCAGCAGTGTGGTCTTGCCAATGGTGCCAAGTGTCTGGATTCCCCGAACCACCAGCGCCGATCCTCACAGAGCCCGGCCCCCAGCAGCCCTGGGAGTGTGCCAGTTTGAAGTCGGTCATCTCCCCGACGGATGATACACCTTAGTCTTAATCGATGACTACACCAAGTATCCAGAGATTGAGCTTGTGGTATCCAAAACAGCCTCTGATGTTATCTCGAAATTCAAGAAGATGATCGCCACCTATGGCCTTATGAAAGAATTAAAGACAGACAATGGTCCTCCATTCCAAAGCCAAGAATTTGCCGACTACCTCCGGTCATGGGGTATCCACCACCACAAGAACACCCCTGCTGCCCACAAGCCAATGGAGAAGTGGCGCAATTTATGCGTGCACAGAACAAGGTGATCCACGTTGCCCATGCTGATCAAGAACCTATGGAAAGAGTCATCTATAGGTTCCTTTCGAGAATATCGACAGACCCCACACTGCACCACTGGTAAAGCCCCAGGACATGCCAGCATGGGACAGGTACTGACCGACACCATCCCTCACTACCCGGGGTGGGCCCAAGGTCCCTTTGATGATGCTAGGGTTCTTCACAGAAGGAGAAAAACAAACAATTGAGCCAGCACCAGTGAGAGTGCTCGGTCCTCTAACATCCAGCCAGGTGACTTAATAAAAGACCGATATCCTGAAAGCAAGTTCAGGCTGCCTTTCGAGTATCACCCGTGGGTTGTCGTCAGACGAAGAGGCACCATGATCACGGCAAGTAGATGAGATGAAGAAAGCACCCAAAAGAGCCCAAGGAGAATTCCAGGAGGATGCCACCTTCTCCTCCTGTTCTACCTCATTGCCAGGGGACGATGCGTGGGTGACCTCATCACCCCCTGCTTACTCCCAAGTGGATGACCCCGACTGTCCAGGCAGAGTAAGGTCGAGCCCAATCATATCGGACGGAGTCATTGAGGGCAACTCTGTGACGACATCCAATACACAGAACTCATCAAGTCGAAGTGGCCATCCGAGATGCCACCTGAGATACAATCCTGTGTCCTCCACCGTTTGAAGGAATTCCTGGTGTGAACTCTTGACAGTCTGTGAGTCATTCCTGGAATAAGGACACACTGTCTCAACCTGGTTAACTGTTTGCAATGCGTTTGTGGGGGTACACAACCATGTTCCACAGTTGTTGTTTGTTTCTGTTTTTATTAAAGTTGGGGAGGTATGTAATGTACCACCCCGACATTATCTCGGGGTGGTCTAGCTGTTGGCACCCACATGCGTGTGGTTTTTGGTATGTCCCAGCAAATCGCGTGTGCTGCTAATAAAAGTGCAGGGGAGTGGCTGAAGAGGTCAGTTGCGCGACAGCACAAAACTGTAGAAGTGTGGGAGCTGTAATTATTTGGTGCAATACATGTTGGCCCAGTGTATCCGGCCCAACACCACATCTCTCTATCCCTTTCTTTCAATGTGTGTCTTCTCAAGAGCCCTTTATTGCCAATTTGAAATCAGGAGTGCTGAGTTTTAATCCCCGCTGCCATACATAATTAATTGTATTGCGTGATCGTGGACAAATCATTCTGTCTTCCAGGGTTTCAGTTCTCGTATCTGCCAAAATTAGGAATACTTCTAAAGAGGCTGAACAACAATATTAAGCACGTGTGAAATAAATTATTACATTCTTTTCAACCATGAAGAGCCTAGAGGCAATGAATTCACTCACACATCTCCACACTCCCTCCGATTGGTCCTTATCTCGGTTGCACTGCTTCTATTTATCCCTCTCGCCCTGTACTTTTCCTATTTCATATGCCTCAGTGGAAAGTACGCGGCAGGAGTCATAGCAACAGCACAGGCTCACTTCGTTCTCGCGCTGCGCCTGCGCTCTGTAACAGCCAAGCCGTATCCGGCAGGACGAGGCAACTTGTCTCTTAGCCCACTTTATACACAGTGGCTGTTGCATTTCAGCGGAACAGCCTTTCAAGAAGTCTCTCGACATCCCTATCCTATACGTGTGGTCACCTACGGATATGACAACAGAATCTACCGTACGCTACGAAAAGTTGGATCTCGTATTCCCAACACAAGAGCACCACAAACTACTGAAGTAATGGGCGCCCATATCACTTTTTGGAGGCTCACTGTCTCTCGCCAAGAAATTCTCAACCTGCCAAGTCCCCCTCATGGCGTTTTTTACAAACTATGTCCCGATGACAGAACAGGAGTGTAAATAAATGCACGCTAGATGTTAGATTCCAAATTGCAAAGGCCTTCCGGCGCCTCTAGAGGGCAGTGTGGTAAAAGACTTGCAATATTAGCCCTCAAGCGCATTTTAAAAGTCGTGAATGTTGCAGGGGAGCTCTCGCTTCTGTATCACCTACTGCCGCACATCTGCATGGCATTTACTGTCAGGTTTATAATCCCGTCAGAAATATTCTGGTGATATGACAGAAATAACCCAGGCCCTTCCACGAGGACAAATTAGTCCAAGGGCCCCTGTTGAGTCTCTGTCAGATAATTCCTTCTCATAGCGGCCAAGTTTTCATGTGGCTTATGTGTGACTTTTCTATGATTTCAGTGAGCATATGAGAGACATTCTAATGTCAAATGTGTGACACTTTGAGTGTCACTTTCTTCCTAGTAAATAAAAGCAATAACGAGTATTTGAGTGACTGATTTGTTTTACTGTATCTTCACATATCACACAAATATGCATATGTTAATTGCGATTTGTAGAGCGCTTAATACCGGCAGGTCTCTAAGCGCCTAAAACTAGCCAGACCTATTGGCTTTGCTAATGCTTGTTAGCAGTATAGCATCAATAAGTAATAACAATGATTTTTGTTTCAATTCTGAGAATATTAGACTGCTGACCTTCAGGAGACGACTCAAGACCTGGCTATTCGACCAGTAGCGGCAACACCTCCCCTCCTCACCCTCAGCGCCTTGAGACCCTCGCGGGTAAGTAGTGCGCTTTACAAATCTTGTGATTGATTGATTGATTGAATTGAAAATTGCTAGGTCTGTAGAAAGAATACTGGTCTTTGGAGTGAATTCCTGTTATTCCATTCTGGTCTTTGGAGTGAATCAGTCACTCCTGTTATTCCATACTGGTCTTTGGAGTGAATCAGTCACTCCTGTTATTCCCTTCACACCTGTTTCCTCTGCAGTTTCTCACTATGTTAGCTACTTTTTCACAGTCTCATCTTTTGGAAATCCTCCATCTGCATATCTCACAAGCTATCTCGTTCTTCTTCACCTCTGTCATCTCACTCTGTCTTTCTGCATTACTCAGTAGTAGCTGCTACTGGTCGCGAGTGGTAGGGCGGGGGCTGGGTGGTGGGGGTGTCGCGGGTTGGAACGAAATACACTTACCTGGGCCTGCCGGCCGCTGCCTCTTCTCCATCCTGTTCTTCCTGTCTCCGCCGGCTTCAGGAAGGAGCAGGAAGCTCCCCATAGCCAATCACAAAGCTGCAATGCAGTGTTGTGATTGGTCTGAGGGCCGAGCGACGGTGCTTAGACGGGGACTGGGAGGCTTTGCTCACCAGGCTGTGTAAAGCAGCCTGGTGGGAAGATGCAAAGTGTGGGCCGGCCAAGCAGTCATGCACTTGTAAGGAGTGCAAACCACTACTCCCCCTCCTCTGGCCAGCCCCGCCCGAGAGCCACTCACTTCAATAGGAAAAAATAGAATGATAATAGTGATACGTTATTATCATTTTATTTTTCACACACACACACACACACACACACACACACACACACACACACACACACACACACACACACACACACACACACACACACACACACACACACACACACACACACACACACACACACACACACACACACACACACACACACACACACACACACACACACACACACACACACACACACACACTCTCTCTCTCTCTCTGTGTGTCTCTCTGTCTGTCTCTCTCTCTCTCTCTCTGTCTCTCTAAGTGCATGTGCAACCTTGTTGCGCATAGCTGAGAGCTCCATAGGGATAGAGAGCAGTTCCAATGAAGGGTTTAGATGCAGCAGTGTGAGAGTTGAACTTTTAAGATTCCAAGCAGATATACCATGGCTCACCCAGGTCTGCCACCAGTCTTTTTGGAAGCTTTCCTTGAACACTGTGCATTAAGAAAAGAAAATATCTACTTATTAGCTCTGAACCTGAATATGAAAATTGATATAGAAAGTGGAAAAAGTGATCGATCTTTTGCTCATCTATCTGTCCATTCAGCTGTAAATTTAATATTTTCTATAAACCCTATGCAATGCAATACCTACTGGACACTGGATAGGAAGTTGCTGTTAGACCGAGGAGCATTATATGAATTAAAATTCCAAATTACTATCCTTTTCGAACAAAATCTTGGCAATTTGACTGGGATGCATAAATATCCTTTTTGAAAAGGGGTTTTAATCAAATGTCTAAATGTAGCGCCAGAAAGGAAAGGCAAGCAATGAGATGTTGGAAACCTTAATAAAGGGCCTGGAGCTACAATTATCAGAAAAGTTGTTAGATCATGCAGAGAGATTGAGAGGAATTAAAGGTTTTTGTATAAGACAGTTAGACAAAAAGTGTTGTCCACACTAGGAAATTAGCAAGTTACAACATTTCGAGAATTGGGAGTCTAGTGAATCTCTGCTAGATTGGAAGGCTAGGGTTAATAGATCAAGGAATTTTATTAAAGAAGTTATGAATCCAATCACTCATAGGTACTGTACCACTGGATGTACAGCATTTCGTATCCTTCTGCAAAAAACCTGAAGTTCCTGGGTTTTAACCCAGCATTAATTATCCTACTTGGGCCTTCTTACTTAAGGATTGGGGTATCCGCGTAGTAGATAAATGCCCAGGAAAAGTACCCCCACGTACTATCACAGAGGTTGCATAAACAAGTGGCTCAGGAACCACTGAAAAGTATACTAAGGGGTACAAAACCGACCCCGAAACAAACCTGCGATAATAATATTAAAATCCAGCTTCACAAGGGCGATGCAACAAGACATTGCACGGAGGTAAGATCATCCTATCACTCAAGGATATCAGAGGACTGGGCCTGTATCCCAATGGCACTGCACACCAATGGGAGGGCAAATTCCTATCACAAGAAAACATTCGATCTTGCCCGGATCCCAACACCATTGGATATCAGGGAAAGCCCAAACAAACAACATCGAAGGTATAAGGAGCTGCCAACAAGAACCAAGATCAGAATAATAAGTTGGAATGTGGCTGTGCTCAAATCGACCACAGCTAATAAAGAAGCCATGGAATTCCTTAAAACAAGAGATATTTTAAGTTTACAGGAAACATGGATGATAATACCAAGCTCTATTAATGATTTCAGGCGACCCACACATTGGCCAACAAGAAAAACATCTTTCGAAGACCAATTGGTGGGGTCTCAATTTTCGTAAAATTAAACCTGCAAGTACGAGTCAAGGAATGGCCCATGTACTCACCTGACGTTCAGATCATAAATATAAAAGGAATAGGACTAGAGGACACTCCGATCACAATTGCAGTAATCAATCTCTATGTTAATCCAAATAAAAAGGTAAAAACCATGAACATTAGGATGATCACCGGATTGATTAAAAATATCTTTATGAGCACCCAGGGCATGAATGTATTGTTACTGGGGACTTTAATATGAGAGATTTGTGCTGCCCGGAACAAAGTCAAGGGGAGAGTGGGCGGAACATCATGGAAGCCTGCATTAATGAATTTATTCTAGGGTCTGCGAACCAAATAGGGCAGACAAACAGGAAACCAGAACCCACATTCAAAAACATCTCCACGCTACATTACATCTTCCTCATTAAGGACTTATTGAAGAGGTGCGAAGAATATAAGGTGCCACATACTACTGTAAGTGATCATCATCCATTATCCATCCTTGTCAATGTAAGCGCCATGCTGCATGAGGAACACCTCCCTGTTGGCCAAATGCTCAATCCCTTCAGTGAACCGGCATCAATAAAACAAATTAAATTGGGACCTTCAAGCTGGGCCAGATATAACAAGTGGAAACAGGTTATACATACAACTGGCCTTCAGAAAAGCTGGTCAAAAATAATGGACTCGCTATTCAAAGCTCGGAGTGCAGGAAGGCAACCCACACATAAAGTCAAACTTATTGGAAATGGGCCAATTTATCTCCTCGATAACAAAGAATTCAGAGAGAGCAAAAAGAGGTGTCGTCAGGCACAGCTACAGTATAGGAGAGAGAAGTGCCCGCAGATGGAAAAAATCCTGAAAACATCTAGAAAACTGCATAAAATAACCATCTGCCAGCTGAAACAAACCAACACGGAACAAAAATGGAAAAATATATA
The DNA here is from genome assembly GCA_963921515.1 of Calotriton arnoldi. Taxonomy (NCBI): domain Eukaryota; kingdom Metazoa; phylum Chordata; class Amphibia; order Caudata; family Salamandridae; genus Calotriton; species Calotriton arnoldi. Next base: position 115,072 of record CAWUFW010019537.1, read on the forward strand.
TGCATTGTTAGTGCCCAATAAGAACAGGGAGTTTTGGAGCTATGTTAACGGCCTAAATGGTAGAGGCCACACAGAAAATGCTGTACCCGCCAACAAATGGGCAGCCCACGCAACAAAGCTTTATGTCGACCTAGATAAACCCATGGCTAAAACCATGGAGGTAGAGGGCAACCACCCTGACGAGAATGAGGCAGAGCACTTTGGCCTAACAGAAAAAGTAACCCTAATTACTCTCAAGGGAATCAGGAAGGGTGGGGCTCCTGGGCCTAATGGGTTACCAGGCAGCAACTTCAATGAAGATCGAGATTTTTGTGCTCCTCACATGCATAGCCTGTTCTACCAATGCTACAATACCTCGGTGGTACCAGACTCATGGAAAGGCTCCGTCTTGCATCCCATCTATCTATCGCCCGGAGAACTACAGACTGATCGCGCTGTTGGACGTTAATGGGAAGGCATTCGCAAAAGTGCTCCTGAAAGAGCTAGAGGCATGGATAAAAAAAAATCAAATCATACCGCAATATCAGACAGGATTTCAGCCCAACTCATCTACGCTGGACAACGCCATCACGTTATTATATCTGGCAACCAAGGCCACAAAGGTTGCCTCCCCTCCACTCTATGCATGCTTCGTCGACTATAGTGCCGCCTTTGACGGCATTGATCGCAACATACTGTGGGCAAAACTTGCAAAGTGGGGCATTCCTAGGAAACTTCTGGCGGCCATCATGACACTTCACCCAGGTACTTGGGTTCATACTAAGCTTACACAAACATGTGTAACGGCTAAGATCTACAAGAACAAAGGGTGAAAACAGGGATGTGTGATCGCCCCAAAATTGTTCAAATTATACGCCGTGGGTCTGGGAGAGGCACTCCTAAAAGCCAACATCTTTCCGCCTAAACTGGGCCATCATAGACTTCCAATCATGCAGTCCGCGGACGACCTTGTTCTACTGGATCTAACTAGAATAGGCATGAAAAGGGCATTGAAGATACTACACCTATATAACATGGAAAATAAACTTCGAGCCAACGCCACAAAAACAAAGGTGCTGGTTTTTGGCCATAAACCAATAAATCATTATTGGGTTGGTATCTCGGCCCGCTAAGGATTGCTACTGCTAATAAATACACTTATCTGGGAGTTCAATTCTCAGATACTGGTAGATCAACACTGCAGCCCAAAGCACTCAAGGCTAAAGCGGCTAAGGTCACACACGGTCTATGCAAATTAAATCACAAGCTCCAAAGCCACTCTGCAGAGGGCATCTGTGAGAAAGTGCCATCTTTCTTGCATGGTATGCCCCCACTTTTTGCTGAATTGCTGATGTGCTTTGACTGAGTGTGCCCTGGGCTCCTGCCAACCAGGTACCCAGGGCCTGTGTTCCTTCCCTAAAACTGCATTGATGCCTACACCCAATTGGCATCCCTGGCCACAGGTCAGCCCCTGGTAAATGGTACCATGGGTACCCAGGGCACTGTGACCAGGGAAGGCCCCTAAGGGCTGCAGCACTTGTTGTGCCACCCTTAGGGACCCTGTACCTTTACACACACACACTGCCTTTGCAGGCTGCGTGTCTTGGTGCAGAACAAAAGTGAAGAGTCGACATGGCACACATCCCTGTGTGTTATGCTTACAAACCACTGCCCTGGCCTAGGTCAGCCACCCCTCTAGCTGGGTGCACTATGCCAGTGGTGAGGGCACAGAGGCATGAGCCCTGTGCCCCTACAGTGCCCAAGTCCATTCTTGGGCATTGTAAGTGCAGTGCTGCCATTAAGAGTATATGGTGCTGGGAGTCTGTCATTACGAACTCCACAGCACCATAATGGCCCCACTGAAAACTGAGAAGTTTGGTATCAAACTTCTCAGCACATTAAACCCACACTGATGCCAGTGTGGGATTTAATGTAAAACGCACTCCAGAGGGCATCTTAGAGATGCCCCTGAAACCAACCCGACCTCCAGTGTCCGGACTGAGTGGCTGCCCAGGCTGCCACCACCAGACATGTTTCTGGACCCCTGGGTCGAGAGCCTCTGCTCTCAGGGGCCTGAAACAATGCGCATCCTGGGGCGAGGTGCCAAAGCCTCCTCCCCAGGATGGGCAGGGGAAGCTTCAAAGGCCTGCCGCCTTTTGAGCTTCCCCAGACCATTTGCTGCTCCCAGCAAACTGGTCCCCACTGGTTCTACCCCACTTCTGGCGGGAGAACCGGCGGGAAAACCAGAGGCAGGAAATGGGTTGTGCCCACCTCTGCCAACTCCACCCCTAAGGTGGGGGAGGCGAGGTGAAGCACAAACTCGAGTCCCCGCCATCTTGAGGATGGGGGACCCAGCCAACCAGGGACAGGCTCCTGCTCCCCTCCCACTGGAGAGTGGCAGAATAGGGGTGTACCCACCCCAGGGAAGGGACCCATTGGTCCCTGCCCTTACCTACCTGTAACCACCCCTAAATTCAGTATTTAGGGGCTCCCTGAACCTTCCTTCCTCAGATTCCAGATTCCGAAAAAGCAAAGAAGATCAAGAAGAAAGAAGACCTGCCGCGCAGCTGCTAAGAAGAGGAAGACACCAACTGCTTTGGCCCCAGCCCTACCGGCCTGTCGACCCTCGATCCTGCTCCTGCTGAATCTCGGCACCTCCTGTGGCCAGCAACCTCACCAACCCCGGAGGACCTGGCTACCTTGTGACTCTGAGCATCTGGGACTCCCACGAGCAGTGGCTCTGCTCAAAGCAAGTAACTGACCCCTGGCAGCAGCCAGGAACCGCGAACCTTGCACACTCTGCACCCGCCAAGCCTGGCCTGTGTGGGAGTGGACAAAGACCCTGAGGACGTCCCCCCGGCGACTGTGATCCCGAATCCGGCCCCCAAGGACCCACCTCGACGCTCCTGACGACGCCTGCAGCCTCGGAACCCGGGACCCCCCCCCCCCCAACCGCGATCAACAGAGGGTAAGATTTCCCGACACCAAAAGGCACCCCTGCACCCGGCGCCCTGCGGCCCCCTGTGCCCAATTCCGGGGTACCTACCTATCCTCCAACTACCCAACTTACCTCTCGAAGTGGTGGGGGCACCTGAAGAATCTTCGTCCCCGAGCTTGCAGCCTGTGTTTGTTCTTGAGCTTCTCCATTGCAATCCATTGAGCGCCCGAAGGCTCGACAGCACCCTGCACCCAGCCGCCCGAGTGCCCCTGGCAGTGCAACCTTTGTCCTAATCTACTTCCCCATTTACCCTGAGCAAGTGACCCGGAGCCCAGCTCCCACATCCGCGTGGCCTGCTAGCCAGCAGCCACCAACCAAGGGCCCCCTGCCTGCCATAGGATAACATTGGGCCTAACTCGCTCTGCACCCAGCCGCCCTGTGCCGCTGGGGTGAAACAACTGTACTTACCTGACCTTGAGAGACCCCTGAGTCTATGCCCACAATCTTAACTTTGCCAGTCAAGTACTTACCCAAAAGCCGATAACTCACTTTTCTTCCATAGGGTAACATTGGCTGACATCACCGGAAAATTCTTCTAAGTGTGGAGTTTCTCAACTTTAAAATATTCACCTAAAATCAACCGAGTAACGAAGACGGAAATACTCACCTGCTATTAGGAGAGATCCCAGTGCTGGATCTTGGTGCCCAGCACTGACCCTGAAAAGTAATCACAACGTTACTTACCGCTAACTCAATTTTCTTCCATAGGGATCCATTGACTGGTTTTCTGTGAAATTTCTTCTAAGTGTCCACTTTTGAAATACCAAAATATTGCTTAAAAATCACAACAGTAACGAATTCCGATTTACTCACCTGTTATCAGGAGAGACCTCAGTGCTGCATCTTTTAGTCCAGTACTGACCCTGAAAAGTAATTTTAACCGTACTTACCAGTAACTTGAAATTCCTTCCATAGGATATCATTGCCTGCTTTTTGCTGAAAAAGTTTCTAAGTGTCGATTTCTGAATCTTACAAATATTCTTTAAAAATCGTGCCAACGATACAAACGTAATTACTTGCCTGTTTTAGATAGATATCCCAGTGCTGAACCTGAGAGCCCAGCACTGGATTACAAAAGTAACGTAAACATACTTTACCTGCAAACTGAATTTCCTTCCATAGGATAACATTGGTAATTTTACCTAGAAAAGTTTCTAAGTGTCAACTTTTAAAATACAATAATATTCCTGAAAAATCACTACTGTAACCAAAACGCTTTTACTTAACTGTTTACAGGAAGTGTCCCGGGACTGAATCCAAGATCCAGTCCTGTGGTTAGAAAAGTAATCCACAAAGTAATTAATTGCATTTAACTAAAACTTTCCATTGAGCTCAATGTTGCATTGTGTTTGACATTGTGTTGCCTTTTGCAACAACTGTGACTACTGTAATCAAAAAGTCTATTGCCTATTTGAAAAGTGTTTAACTAAGGTAACCCATTCTGAGAAAGTATATTTGGATACATATTGTGGTTCTAAAATAAAACAACTATATTTTTATACAAACAATTGGCCTAGAGTTCAGTTCTTGAGTGTGTGAGACCATTTGCTGACTGAGTGTGTACAACAAATGCTTTACACTGTCCTCTGATACTGCCTTACTGCTCGGCCAAGCTACCACTTTAGAGAGTAAGGTTATATCTAACTTTAGCCTCTGCCTTACCATTGGGGAACTGTGGACCCTATACACACTGTACCTTACTTTGGTGCAGTATATATAGAGACCACTTTCCTACATTGGTGGATCAGCGGTGGGATACAAACTTGCATTTGTTGGACTACTTGGTTACCATCTGATCACACGACAGAACTCTTAAATTGCCTTTAGAATTCTGATTTTTTTAAATTGGTATTTTTTTTCAAATTACTAAAAGTCTTGTTAGGGCCTTTGCTTAAGCCCCTTTATAACTTTAGAAAATAAAAAGTCACTTTAGCCAAGGGTAGAGGGATTAGAACTTTTTTGTTAGAATGTCTCAAAACAAGAACCCAGCTGTTAGTGAAGATAACCATGACCCAATGGACCTGGTTGAGGAGCTCGACCTCACCCCTTATCTCCATTTAAGTTTTAAAGAGATAAGGTCCTTGTGTAAAATTAAAAACATACCAATGGGCCAGCATCCAACCAAACAAGGGCTCCAGGAGCTCCTGGCTGAGTATGCTAAGGCCCACCCATCTGAGCATGGTGATGACCCATCAGATGAGGAAAGGCATGAGGATGATGGGACTGGTAACCCACCTCCTTTTATCCCTAGGGAGGATAGGCACCCAGTGCCCTTGACTCCAAGAACAGACCTCTGAGGACCTAGAGGCCACACAGGTGGCTTGGGTCTCAGAGAGGACACTGAGGACAGCCTTGGTGAGGGGGACAGCTTTTTAGCAAAGCTGGCCAAAAGACTGGACCTAGAGACCAGACTCCTGGCTCTAGAGAAAGAAAGAAAAGAGATGGGTTTAGCACCCATCAATGGTGGCAGCAATAATGCAAGCAAGGATAGGGAGGAAACTTCTGATCCTAAAATCCCCAAAGGGATTGTCCCTAAATTTGAGGAAGGTGATGACATCACCAAATGGTTCACAGCCTTTGAGAGGGCTTGTGAAATAAGAAGAGTAAAGAAACCTCTCTGGGGGGCACTCCTGTGGGAACTGTTCTCTGGTAACTGCAGAGACAGGCTTCTGACCCTCTCTGGGCCAGAGGCAGGGTCCTATGACCTCATGAGGAAGACTCTGATTGAGGGATTTGGATTCACTACTGAGGAGTATAGAATTAGATTCAGGGGGGCTCAAAAAACCCAGACCCAGTCCTGGATTGACTTCGTGGACTTCTCAGTAAAGACACTGGATGGTTGGTTAGCTGGACATGGTGTGCATGATTTTACTGGATTGTACAATTTGTTCATGAAGGAACATATATTAAGTAATTGCACAAATGAAAAGTTGCATCAGCATTTGGTAGACCTAGGTCTAATTTCTCCCCAAGAATTGGGAAAGAAGGCAGACCACTGGGTCAAGACTAGGGTGACAAGGACAACCACTGGGGGTGACCAAAGAAGGTGGTCACCAAACCTCCCCAGGGGAAAGGTGGTGAGAATCCCCAAGATAAGAAGTCTGAGTCTTCCAAAGGGCCCCAAAAACCTGTTCTGGGGGTGGGTCCCAAACTACTCCCTATGTGCCTCAACCCTATAGGGGAAGAACTTTGATCCCTTGAAGGCCTGGTGTAATAACTGTAAGAAGTTAGGACACCTAACTGTAGATAAATCTTGCCCCCACAACAAAGCCCCTAAGGCACCCAGTACAGCTACTCCTGGGGCAGCAAGTCTACAGATGGGATCGAAGTGTGCCCTGAGCAAATCTGGGGACACACTGAGGCGAGTCTAGTCTCACTAGGGAAGTGGAGTTTGCCACTGTAGCTGTGTGGCCACCCAACTTAAAGAAATATTTACAATACCCCTGGGTGAATGGAACTAGGGTAGAAGCTCTGAGGGATACAGGTGCCAGTGTCACTATGGTGAGAGACACACTGATTTCCCCTGAGCAATACTTGATTGGGAAAACTTACCCAGTCACCAATGCTGACAGTGTCACCACTAGTCATCCCATGGCCATGGTGACATTAGGCTGGGGGGTTACTGGCCTGAAGCAGGTAGTGGTCTCTCAGAAGTTACCAGCTGCATGTCTGCTAGGAAATGATCTGGAAACCTCAGCCTGGGCAGAGGTTGAGCTAAAGGCCCATGCAGCCATGCTGGGCATCCCTGAATTGGTGTGTGTAAAAACAAGAGCACAGAGCAAAAGGCAGGGTGAAGAAATAGTGTTGGAGCCTGAAATGATGGCCCAACCTACCAAGAGAAAAGGAAGAAGACTGGGGGACCAGCTTCTACACAGCCACAAGAGCAGGACCCCTCTCCTCAGGGAGAGGACTTGGATACCCCAGAGGGAACTGAGCCCATGGAGCTTGACCCTTACCAGGTTGAACTCTTGGGCCCAGAGGGACTCTCTAGGGAAGAGCTGTGCCAAGGACAGCAAGACTGTCCCACTCTTGACAGCCTGAGGCAGCAAGCTGTTTCAGAAGCCAAGGGAGATGTCAGTGGTACCCACAGAGTCTATTGGGAAGAGGGATTACTGTACACTGAGGCAAAAGACCCCAATCCTGGAGCCTCCAGGAGAGTGGTAGTGCCACAGAAATACAGGGAGTTCCTCCTAACTTTGGCTCATGACATTCCCCTAGCTGGACATCTGGGCCAAACCAAAACTTGGGAAAGGCTAGTTAGCCACCTTTACTGGCCCCAGATGCACCAAAAGGTGAAGGAGTTTGTCAGCTCGTGTTACCTGTCAAGCCAGTGGCAAGACAGTTGGCCATCCAAAGGCTCCCCTGATACCACTGCCTGTGGTGGGGGTCCCCTTTGAAAGGGTAGGTGTGGACATAGTGGGTCCACTGGAACCTCCCACAGCCTCAGGGAACAAATTCATACTAGTGGTAGTGGATCATGCCACTAGGTATCCTGAAGCTATTCCACTTAGGACTACTACAGCTCCTGCAGTAGCCAAGGCCCTCATTGGTGTCTTCACCAGGGTAGGGTTTCTAAGGAGGTGGTTTCAGACAGAGGTTCCAACTTCATGTCTGCTTACCTGACCCACATGTGGAAGGAGTGTGGGGTGCAGTACAAGTTTACTACACCCTACCATCCACAAACCAATGGCCTTGTTGAGAGATTCAACAAGACATTGAAAGGCATGATCATGGGACTCCCTGAAAAACTCAAAAGGAGATGGGATGTCCTATTGCCATGCCTGCTTTTCGCTTACAGAGAAGTGCCACAGAAGGGAGTAGGTTTCTCACCCTTTGAACTTCTGTTTGGCCATCCTGTGAGGGGACCACTCTGTCTTGTGAAGGAGGGCTGGGAGAGACCTCTCCAAGAACCCAAACAAGACATTGTGGACTATGTGCTTGGCCTAAGGTCCAGAATGGCTGAGTACATGGAAAAGGCATCCAAGAATCTTGAGGCCAGCCAGGAGCTTCAGAAGCACTGGTATGACCAAAAGGCTGCACTGGTTGAATTTCAACCTGGGCAACAGGTATGGGTTTTGGAGCCAGTGGCACCAAGGGCACTCCAAGACAGATGGAGTGGCCCTTACCCAATCCTGGAGAAAAGAGTGAGGTCACCTACTTGGTTGACCTGGGCACAAGCAGGACACCCAAAAGGGTTATCCATGTGAACCGCCTAAAACTCTACAATGACAGGGCTGACATCACCATGCTGATGGTGACAGATGAGGAACAGGAAGCTGAGAGTGAACCTCTCCCTGATCTCCTCTCCCACAGCCCAAAAGATGGGTCAGTAGATGGAGTTGTCTTTTCAGACACCCTCACTGCCCAACAGCAGACTGACTGCAAGCAAGTCTTGCAGCAGTATGCTGGGCTCTTTCTTTGACCCCTGGTCTGACAAACTGGTGTACCCATGATGTGGACACTGGTGACAGTGCACCTGTCAAAAACAAGATCTATCGTCAGTCAGACCAAGTTAAGGAAAGCATCAGAGCTGAAGTCAGCAAGATGCTGGAGCTAGGGGTTATTGAGCCCTCTGAGAGCCCCTGGGCTAGCCCAGTGGTTCTGGTCCCCAAACCTCATCAACAGGGTGAAAAGAGAGAGATGAGGTTTTGTGTGGACTATAGAGGTCTCAACTCTGTCACCAAGACAGATGCACACCCTATCCCAAGAGCTGATGAACTGATAGACAGATTGGGTGCAGCCAAATACCTGAGTACCTTTGACTTAACTGCAGGGTACTGGCAGATTGGCATGGCCCCAGGAGCAAGAGAAAACAGCATTCTCCACACCTGATGGGCATTTTCAGTTCACTGTTATGCCCTTTGGTTTAAAGAATGCCCCTGCCACCTTCCAGAGGTTGGTGAATCAAGTCCTTGCTGGGTTGGAGTCCTTTAGTGCAGCCTATCTTGATGATATTGCTGTCTTCAGTTCCACCTGGCAGGATCACCTGATCCACCTTGGGAAGGTTTTAAAGGCTCTGCAAACTGCAGGCCTAACTATCAAGGCATCCAAATGCCAGATAGGGCAGGGCACTGTGGTGTACTTGGGCCACCTGGTTGGTGGAGGCCAGGTACAACCCTTACAGCCCAAGATCCAGGCCATCCTGGACTGGGCAGCTCCAACAACCCAGACCCAAGTCAGGGCATTCCTTGGCTTGACTGGGTACTACAGGAGGTTTGTGAAGGGATATGGGTCCATTGTGACTCCCTCACAGAACTCACCTCCAAGAAGATGCCAAAGAAAGTAAACTGGACAGTCAGTTGCCAAAAGGCTTTTGACACTCTGAAAGAAGCAATGTGCTCAGCACCAATTCTAAAAGCACCAGATTATGCCAAGCAGTTCATTGTGCAGACTGATGCCTCTGAGCTAGGGATAGGAGCGGTCCTATCCCAGACCAATGATGAAGGCCAGGACCAACCTGTTGCTTTTATAAGCAGAAGGCTTCTCCCCAGGGAGCAGCGTTGGAGTGCCATTGAGAGGAGGCCTTTGCTGTGGTTTGGTCCCTGAAGAAGCTGAGGCCCTACCTGTTTGGGACTCACTTCCTAGTTCAAACTGACCACAGACCTCTCAGATGGCTAATGCAAATGAAAGGAGAAAATCCAAAACTGTTGAGGTGGTCCATCTCCCTACAGGGAATGGACTTTGAAGTGGAACACAGACCTGGCACTGCCCATGCCAATGCAGATGGCCTTTCCAGGTTCTTCCACTTAGACAATGAAGACTCCATAGGGCAAGGTTAGTCTCATCATCTTTCGTTTGGGGGGGTTGTGTGAGAAAGTGCCATCTTTCTTGCATGGTATGCCCCACTTTTTGCTGAATTGCTGATGTGCTTTGACTGAGTGTGCCCTGGGCTCCTGCCAACCAGGTACCCAGGGCCTGTGTTCCTTCCCTAAAACTGCATTGATGCCTACACCCAATTGGCATCCCTGGCCACAGGTCAGCCCCTGGTAAATGGTACCATGGGTACCCAGGGCACTGTGACCAGGGAAGGCCCCTAAGGGCTGCAGCACTTGTTGTGCCACCCTTAGGGACCCTGTACCTTACTACACACACACACTGCCTTTGCAGGCTGCGTGTCTTGGTGCAGAACAAAAGTGAAGAGTCGACATGGCACACATCCCTGTGTGCCATGCCTACAAACCACTGCCCTGGCCTAGGTCAGCCACCCCTCTAGCTGGGTGCACTATGCCAGTGGTGAGGGCACAGAGGCATGAGCCCTGTGCCCCTACAGTGCCCAAGTCCATTCTTGGGCATTGTAAGTGCAGTGCTGCCATTAAGAGTATATGGTGCTGGGAGTCTGTCATTACGAACTCCACAGCACCATAATGGCCCCACTGAAAACTGAGAAGTTTGGTATCAAACTTCTCAGCACATTAAACCCACACTGATGCCAGTGTGGGATTTAATGTAAAACGCACTCCAGAGGGCATCTTAGAGATGCCCCCTGAAACCAACCCGACCTCCAGTGTCCGGACTGAGTGGCTGCCCAGGCTGCCACCACCAGACATGTTTCTGGACCCCTGGGTCGAGAGCCTCTGCTCTCAGGGGCCTGAAACAATGCGCATCCTGGGGCGAGGTGCCAAAGCCTCCTCCCCCAGGATGGGCAGGGAAGCTTCAAAGGCCTGCCGCCTTTGAGCTTCCCCAGACCATTTGCTGCTCCCAGCAAACTGGTCCCCACTGGTTCTACCCCACTTCTGGCGGGAGAACCAGGCGGGAAAACCAGAGGCAGGAAATGGGTTGTGCCCACCTCTGCCAACTCCACCCCTAAGGTGGGGAGGCGAGGTGAAGCACAAACCTCGAGTCCCCGCCATCTTGAGGATGGGGGACCCAGCCAACCAGGGACAGGCTCCTGCCCCCTCCCACTGGAGAGTGGCAGAATAGGGGGTGTACCCACCCCAGGGAAGGGACCCATTGGTCCCTGCCCTTACCTACCTGTAACCACCCCTAAATTCAGTATTTAGGGGCTCCCTGAACCTTCCTTCCTCAGATTCCAGATTCCGAAAAAGCAAAGAAGATCAAGAAGAAAGAAGACCTGCCGCGCAGCTGCTAAGAAGAGGAAGACACCAACTGCTTTGGCCCCAGCCCTACCGGCCTGTCGACCCTCGATCCTGCTCCTGCTGAATCTCGGCACCTCCTGTGGCCAGCAACCTCACCAACCCCGGAGGACCTGGCTACCTTGTGACTCTGAGCATCTGGGACTCCCACGAGCAGTGGCTCTGCTCAAAGCAAGTAACTGACCCCTGGCAGCAGCCAGGAACCGCGAACCTTGCACACTCTGCACCCGCCAAGCCTGGCCTGTGTGGGAGTGGACAAAGACCCTGAGGACGTCCCCCGGCGACTGTGATCCCGAATCCGGCCCCCAAGGACCCACCTCGACGCTCCTGACGACGCCTGCAGCCTCGGAACCCGGGACCCCCAACCGCGATCAACAGAGGGTAAGATTTCCCGACACCAAAGGCACCCCTGCACCCGGCGCCCTGCGGCCCCTGTGCCCAATTCCGGGTACCTACCTATCCTCCAACTACCCAACTTACCTCTCGAAGTGGTGGGGGCACCTGAAGAATCTTCGTCCCCGAGCTTGCAGCCTGTGTTTGTTCTTGAGCTTCTCCATTGCAATCCATTGAGCGCCCGAAGGCTCGAAAGCACCCTGCACCCAGGCGCCCAGTGCCCCTGGCAGTGCAACCTTTGTCCTAATCTACTTCCCCATTTACCCTGAGCAAGTGACCCGGAGCCCAGCTCCCACAGCCGTGTGGCCTGCTAGCCAGCAGCCACCAACCAAGGGCCCCCTGCCAGCCATAGGATAACATTGGGCCTAACTCGCTCTGCACCCAGCTGCCCCTGTGCCGCTGGGGGTGAAACAACTGTACTTACCTGACCTTGAGAGACCCCTGAGTCTATGCCCACAATCTTAACTTTGCCAGTCAAGTACTTACCCAAAAGCCGATAACTCACTTTTCTTCCATAGGGTAACATTGGCTGACATCACCGGAAAATTCTTCTAAGTGTGGAGTTTCTCAACTTTAAAATATTCACCTAAAATCAACCGAGTAACGCAACGGAAATACTCACCTGCTATTAGGAGAGATCCCAGTGCTGGATCTTGGTGCCCAGCACTGACCCTGAAAAGTAATCACGACGTTACTTACCGCTAACTCAATTTTCTTCCATAGGGATCCATTGACTGGTTTTCTGTGAAATTTCTTCTAAGTGTCCACTTTTGAAATACCAAAATATTGCTTAAAAATCACAACAGTAACGTAATTCCGATTTACTCACCTGTTATCAGGAGAGACCTCAGTGCTGCATCTTTTAGTCCAGTACTGACCCTGAAAAGTAATTTTTACCGTACTTACCAGTAACTTAAATTCCTTCCATAGGATATCATTGCCTGCTTTTTGCTGAAAAGTTTCTAAGTGTCGATTTCTGAATCTTACTAAATATTCTTTTAAAATCGTGACCAACGATACAAACGTAATTACTTGCCTGTTTTAGATAGATATCCCAGTGCTGAACCTGAGAGCCCAGCACTGGATTACAAAAGTAACGTAAACATACTTTACCTGCAAACTGAATTTCCTTCCATAGGATAACATTGGTCATTTTATCTAGAAAAGCTTCTGTGTCAACTTTTAAAATACAATAATATTCCTTAAAAATCACTACTGTAACCAAAACGCTTTTACTTAACTGTTTACAGGAAGTGTACCGGGACTGAATCCAAGATCCAGTCCTGTGGTTAGAAAAAGTAATCCACAAAGTAATTAATTGCATTTAACTAAAACTTTCCATTGAGCTCAATGTTGCATTGTGTTTGACATTGTGTTGCCTTTTGCAACAACTGTGACTACTGTAATCAAAAGTCTATTGCCTATTTGAAAAGTGTTTAACGAAGGTAACCCATTCTGAGAAAGTATATTTGGAAACATATTGTGGTTCTAAAATAAAACAACTATATTTTTATACAAACAATTGGCCTAGAGTTCAGTTCTTGAGTGTGTGAGACCGTTTGCTGACTGAGTGTGTACAACAAATGCTTTACACTGTCCTCTGATACTGCCTTACTGCTCGACCAAGCTACCACTTTAGAGAGTAAGGTTATATCTAACTTTAGCCTCTGACTTACCATTGGGGAACTGTGGACCCTATACACACTGTACCTTACTTTGGTGCAGTATATATAGAGCCACTTTCCTACAGCATCCGACGAGTAATGTAAGCAAAGCTAATTCCAACACTGAGCTATGGGCATCTCGCCTTTCCGGGTTTGCTTACCGATAAATTGGAGCGCCTGCATATCATGGCTTTTAGAAAGGTTTTCAATCTTCTATATTCAACAAGCCGCACACTGATCCGCTTGGAGTTCAATATTCCAGCAATGGACATTGAATGTAAAAAAGATAAAGTCAAATTCTATTATTGCGTGATTAAGGCAGGCCCTGGCACAATCAGGGAAGCATTGCAAACAGTTTTTATTGATAATACTAGCCGCTGGGCAAGGTATCTCTCGATGGCCAACAAGTTATTGGGCCTGCCATTAGACCTTTTAACTGATACACCCTTAACAATGGCTGGCCTAAAAAGCCTGTTAAAGAAACAGGGCAAGCACATCTCAAGGCAACAGGATCTCGAACGGATTAGACACATCCCTGGCGCAGAGGGTCTCGTCTACTCACACAAAGCTACTTCATGTCAACCATATCTGAAGGCAGGATAGGGAAGGCAAGCCCTACAGAACGTTCTGAGAACCAGGCTCCTAACATTACCAATATGGCACTATAGGGGCCACTGGAAAAACACACTGCCAAGAAGCAGGGGATGTTGCTTGTGCCAATAGCACACAGAATCAGCTGAACATATTACTTGTTGTTGCCCAGCCTTGCTGTGCCAGAGGCGACTATACTTAAGAACAATGTTCCTTCAAAACGGCGTAAGATCATGCAAGGAGGCCCTAATGTTCATCTACACTACCACAGTCCCAATGGACCTTGCACAAATTGGCAAGTTCTATGCAGCAGCTGGAAGGACTCTACGAACAATGCAAGAAACGATGACGAAAGTAAAAAAAACATAAGCTGCTGCTCACCCATTGTGGCAGTAACACTGGCACCATATGACTCTATACACTGTTCACCTGTACCACTGTTCATTCTTTTACATTTCATATTTTACTTTGGGAGGAGCATTGTTTTTAATTAGTATCTTACGCATACAATAATTATATGCATGCTTGCATGACACAACATCGCATGCTCACGTACCTATGCCTTTCAGCTTTGCCCGGTGATGCCTTTCTGCATTTGCTACATAAAAAAAAACCTTGAGCTATCTGCTGTACCCATATCATTTTGCTGCTGCACTTTCAGACGTTCTTAAATTTCATATGGGTCACACACATTTTAACAATTTTATAGATCTTTTATTATCAGATGTTTGTTTTATGACGTAATCCATACTGTATTTGTAAATGATTTTAGGTAATCATACAATAAAGAAATTACTTACTTACTTGGGCCTTTTTACTTCTGCCCTGCCTGTTAGCACCAGTATACCCATCAGGTAGCTGCCGAGCTCTATAAACCAATTCCTTCATTTATTCACTTGCCAGTAAAAGACAGGGTTACAACATTAAAAACCACATGGTACATCCAGGGCTATGCGTTTCCCCAGTGGGCCGGAGGGGTGGGGTCCGGATTGCAGGGGTGGGGGCCAGTTTTGTCACTGGGGGCCAGTTTTTCAGCAGTGTAACAAAATAAAAGCGGCAGTGGTGATCGCAACTAGAGCTTCTCAGTACCACCCCCCCACCCCCCGGTCGAGTGGAATTTCCAGGGCTGGTTTCTCTTCCGAGTCTGGCTGTGGGTACATCCTGGACAAGGAAATGTCACGGAAAAGAATTCTGTAGCTACGTCACTAGGTCGGCCAGCCATAATCAGACATTTCAAATGTGGTAAATGTGTTGCATGTTGCTGTATCTTATGTCCTTTCCTAACTGTAACTCATCACACCGGTATACTGTATATTGTGTCCAGGCGATCTGATCTATGTGGGTCAGACTACAGAAGAAGTACAGGCTAGGAGAGCGCAGCATAGAATTAGAGCCCACTGAAAGATTGTTTCTGCACCCACAGTAACACCATTTCTTGAGAAGGGCCACACAGAAGTGGATATCCACTGGCAGGTGGTTGAACTAGCACATAAGCCGCAGAGAGTAGGGCATCTTCAAGAAATCCTACAAAAGTTCGAATGCAACTGAATATACAGATGTAACCCAACTGAGATAGGAGTGAGTACCACAGAGGAATGAGATAACTATAACTGCTGAATTTCTATGCTTTTGTGTATGTAAAATCTGAATCTAACTATAACGTCCGTTTAACCTTTGTTTTTTCAGTGAATTTCTAAGGTTTTTTTAATTCTATTTACTAACTATAACGTCCCTGTAACCTTTGGTCCTTTGGTGAATTTCACTGTTTTATTTAATATAAATTGTACTACGATTTGACTCATAAGTTCAATTTACTAATGTACATTTTCACAAGTGTACGAATACATTGTATTCACACATTCTTTGTTATTATATATTTTAAAACTACATTTTTTTTAAATTAGGGTAAGGCAACTTATGTAGTCTTTCTATAAATGCAATGCACCCAGTCTTTCTTTAAAAAAAATCATTTTATGGATCAGCGGATCTGTTACGAATACTCAGACAAATAAGGGGTCTGCCGTTTATATTGCACACATTCAATACTAAAACAACAACACATTTAATACAAATATATGCTATTGCAATTTCTATAAGTGTATCACTGGCTGTGTGTGAGTGGCTTTGTGAATGACTGTGGATGTGTGAATGGCTATATGTGTGTGAGTTGGTGTGTGAGTGGCTGTGTGGGTGTGTAAGTGGGTGTGTGAGTGGCTGTGTGGGTTTGTGGGTGTGTGAGTGGGTTTATGAGTGGCTGTGTAAGTGAGAGGCTGTATGGGTCTGTGAGTGGCTGTATGGGTGTGTGAGTGTATGAGTGGGTATATGAATGGGTGTGTGAGTGGCTGTGTGGGTCTGTGAGTGGGTGTGTGAGTGAGTGTGTGAGTAGGTGTGTGGGCCTGTGAGTGGATGTTTGTATTTTTTGAAAATTGGGGGTCTGAATGTGCAGATCCACCCGAATCCGCCCGAATTTGTAAGGGTCCAGGCAGATCGGCATGGATCAGCATATCCTAACGAGCTAAAAAAACATTTTTGGACAACTCCTTGCCCATGAGGGGTGCCTCACAGACCCCTCCATCAGTCTTGGGGGGTCAGGGTACCTTTACCCTGACCTCTTCTATCACTTTTACAATTTATATTCCTCCCGTGACCGTGTCCCGATGCACAAAATGGCAGCCACAACTTTCCTCTCAAGTTGCGGCCAGCCAATCATGCCATTGCTGTTGGCACATGGATTCACAAATCCACATGGATCCACGGCGCTTCCCCATCTCTAGAAATACATACATCTTTCCACTTTAATAACTCCAAAACTACTGAACAGATTTATTCGGCCCTTGCTTGACGGATCACCCCGAAACTTTCTATACAGCACCTGATGTGACTGGCAAACTAGTTTTGAAAATTTCATGAAGATTCGTCTAACGGTGCAAAAGTTATAAGCAAAAAAAAACCTTTTCCTAAGGGAAACCAGGGGGCTTATTTATGAGAGCCTTGTGTCACTTTTGCACCATGTAAAGTGGTGCATGCATGATGTAGGGTTCTCATAAAGATTTATGAAGCTATGCAGAGCTACCCTGTGTGGCTTTGAGTGGCCCCATAATTCATGAGTAAGGCGATGTAGTGCAAATCCCGGCATCGTCTTACTCTGCACCAGGGAGGTGTTCCATGGGCGTTGCGATGGGTTTTCCCACGCAACACCCATGGAATTTGATGCAGCCTCAGATTTACAAAGTCATGTAAAACATGAGGAAGCGGCAAATCCATACGCCTCTCGAGATTAGGCGTAACAAGGAGAAATAAGTTAATTTCTCCTAATTTTTTCCTCTTTCCATTTGTGCTTCCCTCAGCATCACACATAGAAAGAGGACAATGCCTCATAGGATTGTTTTTGTGCAGGAAGGTGCCGCTTCCTGCACAAAAACAATCCTGCCTGCAGGTTAGGCACCCCTGCGGTGGCGCTAGGCTGCCAAAATGTCACCAGAACAGGCAGAAAGGACAGCAATGCACCGTATTGCTTAACTACGGTGCATTCCTGCTCTTTCACTTTGGCGTAGGGCAGGGCAGCAAGGTGCCTTGCTGCACTGCCCTATGCCAAAATGCCATAAATGAGGCCCTAGGTCCTAACTATAACTAGGTAGGTTAAAAATATATCTATCTATATCTATATCTTTATCTATCTATCTATCTATCTATCTATATATATATATCTTCACAGCCTGTAACTTCCACAAATGCGCACCGTACCTGGCGAAGACACCGGTTTCTCCTCAAACGTAGGTTCTTTAGAGATTGCCAGCCATGATGCGTTTCGGTCATGCAGTGACCTTGTTCACATACCCGCGGCACACAATAATCACAACATTCAAAGTGCTCAAGTGACAAAAAGAAGGAAGACTTTCCATAGCATTTTTAGCAGATAAGAAATTCAATGTATTTCCACAGCGTGACGAATCACCAGTAATTGAAATTCTCAATTCATTGCTGATGCAAAGCATAATAAAGTGAAAAAATAAAAGGTGAAGTTTTATGAAATCATCAAAATAATCATTAAGGAGAACATCAATAAATGAAGCATCAAACACACCTAATCAGTGTATAAGGGAATCAAATATATCCATATCGTTCAGGGGTATTCATGCTATCGCATATGTCATCAGGTCCGAACATGTGTAAAAAACCAAGCATTCATAATGCCATGTAAAATATGACTATCGCCCAAAGTGAGCAGCAATGATTCTTTCACATAATCCTTTCATCTGCTTCGCCTCTGATAACAGTCATGCTCCTAGTGAGCTTACATGATCGGTTAACATTTAAAACCCTGTGAAAGGAAACTATAAAATAAAATTTGTGCATGGTCCAGAATATCACATGGCTCATCATATGGATCTCAAGGAGATTTACCAATATCATATCAATAAATCAAAATTGAACCCTAGTGGGAACATTTCCAGGCACATGATTACCACACTCATTTCATTACTTCCTTCAAATATTGCAATTCTCTCCTGTGCTGTTTCAACCACAGTGCTACTTCTACCACATCAGGTAAGTGGAGTTCTCCAATAAGTGTGAGCACCCTCAAACTAGAGCTAGAGAGTTTCAGTGGAAAATTATAAACCATCCTAAAAAGGAATATAGTTCCTCTTCGGAATTGAGTCCATGTGGGACTTTGGTAACAAGTGTAAGTATGTATAAGCTTTCCAGTTGCCTGAACTTTCATTCTTGATTTCCTCCCCTAGGATGCCTGGGGATGACATCAATCACAAAGTATGTTAGACATCTCGTGCTGTTTCTGTGGACATCATTAATGTGCCTAACTACAGGGTAGGAATGATCATTTTTTACTGCTCGCAGATGTTGAAGGATGCGTTTATGTGTTTACAGGATCGAGCTTCCCACGTATCGTAAGCCACATTCAGAAGTGAGTACATATATGGCGAATTTAGTTTTGCATTTAAAGAAACCCTTTATTTTGATGGTTTCTTCGTTAAATGGTGTTGTGTATTCTCTTGTGTTCACTCCATGTTCACACGCCTTACATCTATGGCATTTATTAAAAGCCACTTGCTTGCTGAAGCCAATTACCCTGTTGTGACATCTATGGGCTGCTTCTCACTAAAGCATCCCTCATAGAAAAAGCTCTTCTGTTAGTGGTGATGGGTGATTTCGGTACCACATGCCCAATAACTGGATCTTCTTTTACTAGGCGCCAGTGTTTCTTGAGAAACTGTCTCAGTTGGTTATGTTGCCTACAGTATGTTGTAATCAAGCGAATGACAGGTTTTTCCTTTGTTTTCATTGCACTAGGGAAAAGCAGCGATTCTCTTACTTTGAGTTCAACTTTCGCTGCGGTTTCAACAAACAAAGCTTCTGGGTAACCTCTCTGCAAAAATCTCACAGTCGATCTTGTTTCCCATTCTCATTGTCACAAGTGATGTCACTGACCCTGTCATGAGTAATGTAATACGTGAGGTCATAAGCAGTCCATTGCGAGATGTAAGTTATAGTTAGCTCAGGCAACTATAACTGCTGAATTTCAGTGGTTTTGTACAAGAGAAATGTTAGCCTAACTATAACATCCCTGTAACCTTTGTTTTTTTCAGTGAATTTCTAAGGTTTTAAATGTTGTTTCCTAACTGTAACATGCCTGTAACCTTTGGTTTTTCAGTGAATTTGAAAGGTTTATCAAAATGTATTCTCTTAAGTTTATAAACTATTTTCTTTTTCTTTTTTTTTTTCCAGAAAAATTCAAGGCTTTCTAAATTAATTTCTTTAACCATGTTTTTTCAAATTTTTGGAACTTTTAATGTTTATGGGCCAGATGTACGACCATTGGCAACTGCAACTCGCAAATTGCGCCAAATTGCGACTCGCAATTTGCGAGTCGCAATTGCCAATGTACAACAGTGTCTGAGGTACTGTTTGCAATTCCCAATGGGGGTCGCAAATTGCATGCCTCATGCATATTAATGAGGCTGTTGCAATTTGCGACCCCATTCGGAATGGTTGGCACTCCCAGGGATGGTGGCCTGCTGGGGTCAGCAGACCTCCATGTCTGGGACTGCTTTTAAATAAAGTAGTCTTTTAAAAAAAATGCAGCCCGTTTTCCTTAAAGAAAAATGGGATGCATTTAAAAAAAGAAAAATGAAACGTTTTTGTTTTATTTTTTAAGGGCAGGTAGTGGTCCCTGGGACCTCTGCCTGCTCTGAAAAAATGTTTGCGCACCCATTCACAAAGGGGAAGGGGTCCCCTGGGGACCCCTTCCCATTTGCGAATGGTTTACCACCCTCTTCAAGAGGGTGGTAAACTGCGAGTGTTTTGCGACCGCAATTGGGGTCGCAAAACATTCTTACATACGGTTCAGACTCGCTATTAGGAAGGGCCGCCATCGGCACGCCCTTTCCTAATAGCGAGTCGCTAACCCTCTTTTACGAGTCGCTATTTAATTAGCGACTCGCAAAAGGGGGTTAGTACATGGCCCACTGGTTTTTTGCATGCGCAAACGGGTCTAAAACCCATTTGCGCATGCAAAGATCCGTTGTACATCTGTCCCAGAGTCTACATTTTAAGAATATATTATAATATGTTTACATAGGTTTGTTTTAATCAATTTTGTTTTTTTGTAACTTTTTTTTGCTATTTATAATAGTTTTTTTGTCCATTTATTGTTTTTTTATCTTATTTTGTACAGTTGTTTTATTTTAAAATATTGTTTCAATGGCTTTTTAAAAAATAATTATTTGAAAGTTTCTATATTTTTTGGAGAGAAATTTGTAGTTATTTTTGTAATATTGTTTTTCCCCCACAATTTTTGATCTCCGCGGTTCCTCAGCGGTACCGAAACCAAGACTGGACAGTAAGAACTCTATTGTTTCCTATTCCGATCACGTGATCACAATGTATCTGCAGTTTCCAAACCACAGATTCACCAACATTTTTAAAAATGTAATTCTTTATATATATTTCACTATTTTGGTATTTGAAATTAATGTAGACATATTTGAGGTCAACAATTTTGGAGTATATATTTTATTTTACGATTACTCACTCACTCGTTTTTTGCGGCCTCACAATACTGCCAAAGGGCACCACGAATTTGTCCGACTACACAGCCAAACCTGATAATTTCTTTGGCCACATAGGGAACATACCCTTTTTTGAAAAATACCCCACCCAACACCTGTTATTTCTACTTGGACAGTGAGGGAGCAGGCCATAGTTTTTAATATCTGGTGTTTTGCAGCTTTATACATCCTGAGAATTGCTGATGCTAACAATGGCTGCAGCAACAGCATCTACACATGATCCTGTTCTTCTGGAAGCGGAGGAAGAGCATGATTTTTCCAAACACTTGTTCCTTTTCTTTGTAAATCCTTTTTTAATATTTTTTCTCGAATCCGTAGATCCGCAAACCAAAAACACACATTCAATACAAAACAGCATGTTTAGCATTCACTTGTAGATGTTTGTGAGTGCATGTAGGACTGTGCGTGTGGATCTGTGACTGAAAGTGTGAATGCCTGTGTAGGTCTGTGAGTGGGTGTATCAGTGTCTGAGTGGATCTCTGAGTAGCTCTGTCAGTGGGTCTGTGAACAGTGTGAGCGTGTCTATCTGGGTGTGTGAGTGGGTTTGAGAGTATCTGTCCATGTCCCTAGAGATACAAATTTGTTTTTCAGTTAATATCTCTAGCATTCTGCCAAATTTGGTGTAATTCCGTTCAGCGGTTCGGGACGTAGGTGTGTTCAAAATACCTATGGGAAATTGCATGGGGAAAATGCGTTTTGGCCCCCCCTTTTTCTTATCCCCTGCTTGTCGGATCACCCTGAAAATTTAAACACAGCAGCTGAAATGAGCGTCATACTAGAATCAGAATCCGAATTCTCTTTAATCGTCTGCGAGCAGCCATAAAAGCATGAAAAACATGTGAAAAATAGCAAAGAATACATACAGATTATTTAAAACGCAGTAATAAAATACATAAAATCTTCAGATTTAGGATATTAACGATTGACGGTCTAAATAATAACAAGCTGCAATAAACAAAGCCAAGATTAAAACAGAATCAGGCACTAATTAATCAATATACTAAGATTAATCTAAGAACATCGACCTCCTAGAGCAAACTGCGGCTTTAAGTAATAGACTCACATGTCCACTTGTTTCATCATCTGGTAATCCCATTAGAAAATGATATGCTTGCATACAGCACCGGAGATTCATAAGCCTCAAAAATGGTATGAGGAATTTTGTTGTATATATTTTATAATATTCACTTAAGAAGAGAAAATGTGACATAGTTTGTGCAAATTATAAAACAAAGTAAATATTTCACTGTATCAGACCAAAAGCTGAACAATAGGAGCATTTCCCAGCTCTTATTGGTATTCTGCAGATAGTTAGTAGAAATGGCCCTGGGGTTAAAATATAAATAATGCTTGGCACTTGATTTTTGACTTTCAGCCCTCATCCTCTCTTTGGCTCGCTCTACAACAAAGCTTGCACTTGCTTTTTGACGGGGGCTGCCCGCGGCATTCCATCTAAAAAAAAAGAAGCCAAACCAATATCCTCCAGAGATTTTTTTGATCTATGCTAGCCAGGGGATCAAAAGACCCTTATCACATGCCAAACAGTCTAAAGCTATCCCTCTTGTTAATATTGCTTCTTCTGAGCTCCAGATAGATAGCCACAAGCGAATAGGCCGGCTATGAATAAAATCGCTCAGAAAGTCTAATCCAAGTTCGGTGTGGCAAATAAAACTAGAAGTTGACACAGGGGCTGACAGTACTCTCCGACAGAATCAATTTCCCTCCCTTTAGAGGGTAATCGAGTCACCCAGGCCCCATATGCATGCCCCATAAGTAGCTATAGGAACACATTGTGCAGAATGTATTTGCAAGAGGGGTGTAAGAACCTTCTCTCCCTTGGGTGACGGAGGACTTAACAAAGAGCCAACAGTCTAGGAGAACTTGGTCATACTTTGTGCAATGTGCGCAGACCATGTCCCAGTCGAGCTGAAAGTGTCCGCCGGGAACGAGAAGGAACTCGTGTTTAGTAAGACATCCTTACCTACCGTAATAGTTAAGAAGCGTGTGCGCTTTGCGCCGCAGGTCATTATAAAAGACTTAGTAAAATGAGTTAATACATTTAGCCTGGCCATAAAATGAACAAAGGAATGTACTAGATGACGCAAGGCTTTGGGGGTGCGAGCTATTAACACTGTGTCATCTGCGTACACTAATGCCGGAAGGGGGGCACCATTTGCCATAGGGACATCTGGGGTGCACTTAGTAAGCTCCTTACTAATATCGTTAATGTACAAAATAAATATAAGTGGGGCTAAAATGCACCCCTGGCGAACCCCCCCGACTGATAGTAAATTCATCAGTGACTTCTCCTTTGTTCCCAAACCTGACGCGAGCCTTAGTGTCCGTGTGCAAGGAAACCAACAGGTGATCTAGGGATGGATCCATTTGCAAATTAATGAGATTGCAACTTAGCCATGTTAGCACAGTCGAAGGCCATTGTCAAGTCAAGAAAGGCATAATACAGTACAGACTGCTTGGCCACCGATGTATTTCCCAAAAATCAGGTATAAGTTGAGACATTGATCAATAGTCCATATGCCACTTCGAAATCCATATTGGCATTTATTTAACACATTATTTTCACTGGCCCAATCTACTACTCTGTTATACAAAACTCAAACCAGAAATTTAGCTGGTATGTCTATCAGGGAGACCGGGCAGTAACATTTAGGCTCCGCCCTATTGCCCTTTTTAAAAATCGGGATAATGACTGAGGAAGCCCAGAAGCGGGGGAACAATGACCTGTTCAAATTGTTATAAACATTCGCCAACAATGGGGCCCAAAGATCCAAGTTACACTTACTATCAATCGGGACACCATCTGGCTCGGGCGCTTTCCTTCCTGTACTCTCCAGGATGGCGGTCTTCTCTTCCTGTAAGGAAATTGATGGGAATGATGGTGCATCCCCTGGCCATGACTGCAAACTGGCCAGGCTGGGATCAGAGTACCTTTTTCCAAAGTGTGCCACCCAGTCCTCCCCATTTATGTGACAACTAACCGCGGATCCACCTTGATCTAAAGAGTGCATACAAGAGACAGCCTTCCATAATGACTTGCTGTCCTTAGTTTGGGCAGTATCACTTAGATGGGACCACTACTGGGAGATAACCTCTTTCCTTCTCCTATTTATAGTTAATTTATAAGCTTTATGCTGAAAGGCCACTAAGCTGCGACCACAAGGCTGTGTATTTGAAGCCCTTCGGAGGAGATGGTTTGCCCGTGAACAATCGTGATTAAACCATTGACGGCACCAAACTCTGGTCTGATGGGTTTAGGGAAAGGATACTCTTATCCTCTCACAGAGGACAACAAAAGAGGTAACTATTGATCCACCGGCATTATTCTCTCGTAAGCAGTCCAGAACCATCTGCAAGTTTACGGCTACCATATCATTAAGGAACTTGGATGCTTTGGGCAGCTTCCAGCATAAGCTAAGGTTGTTAGTAAATACAGTTAAGTTTTCCAGAGCTAGCATCTCTTAAGAAATATCGCTGTATGGTGCCTTTAAGGTTATTTCGATTGAATTATGATCCCCATAATCAATTAGGACAATTGCACAATCCAACAGCATTTACCTCAGATTATAAGAAATACAAATATAATCTATAATTGAGGGACTATTCCCTCCTCTCTAGGTGGACAGGCCCTGTGTATCCTTGCCGACCTCCTCCATAACGTTGTACAGGTTGGTAGATGCACTTAGAGCCAGCAATTCTTTTCCCAATGCATTGGGTTGACTAACAGCAGCTAAAACATCCCCAAGACCCTTGACATGGGATCCTGACATTAAAATCACCCCCTAGGCAGATATATAGCTGCTGACCCTGTTGAGATTTGGCCTCCGCTAGTGTAGAGATGTATGAGAATTAACAGACACTTTTTGAGTGGGCACATTCACAAAATCATTGTTGTAGAAATTATTCAAAAAATAGCGTCAGAGCCCCCTTATAAACAGCAGCTTGAAAATCAGAGCCCCGAGTGCTTACAGACTCTGGGCGCCAGGGCCGTACTGGCCGTAGCGGGCACCGGGCGTTTCCCGGTGGGACGCCAGGATGGGGGCCGGTTTTCAGCCCCTGGGGGCTGCTTTTGTTACCGGGGGTTGGCAACATCGGCCCCCTGTAACAAAATCGTCCGAAACCGGCCCTAGCAAACAGCTCGGCCGCACCTCCCTCCCCTCCAGGGGGGCCAGCCGAGCAGTTTGCCAGGGCCGGTTTCGGTTACCAGTCCGGCCCACCTATGAGAAAATTAATCCATATGGACAGACTGCCAGAGGCTCTGCCAGAGCGGGACGGGGTAGCAGGAAGGCTAAAACAAATAAAACCATTAAAATCTATTGAGTTAGTTTCCCAGGTCTCCTGAAAGAGAACAATGTCATACATTTTAACAAACTTTTGCCAATCAGGCATTAATAACTTAGTACGAAGACCCGTGATGTTCCAACTTAATATTTTTAGCCCAAAGGTCTTAGCAGGCAGAGTTAAAACAGTATGGGCTGGGGCAGAGAATTCGTGGACTGAGCAGGAGGAACTGGGCAAGACTTTGGCTGGAGAATGTGTTTCATTCTGGATACCAACACTGTCACAATCAAATCAAATCAAATCAAAATATCTTTATTCGAATATGAGATATCCATAAAAGCACAATAAAAACAATTCATAGATGGCAACATATTCAAAACAAAAGATACAGTACATTTATAACAGTGACTAAAATGGATCATAAATAGCGTGATATATCATATATTAACAATCGGTAGGGGGGTTTTAATAACAATACAGTAAAATACATTTCTAACGACCTTCATTGGGCACACATAGTTCTACGTGACCGTACGGCCGACTTCAGGAATGATCCGACACGGAAAATTAATTCATCATCCGCCAATTTAAGCACTTCCGTGTAGGCTGTCCTGAAGTCGGAAATAGCACGTGATTTAAAAAAAGGTATCAAAAATCCTTTTGCAAATTTAAAATAAAAACCGCAAAAGAATAAAAAGTGCAACATTGTTTGATTACTGTGTGCGTTGCAAGGGCAGGGCAATGCATCAAGATCAGTATTGTAGCCCAAGGGAAGCATAATAAATATTTCATAGTACCTGCCCGTAAACGAAATAGCAACCCTCTTTCCCAATATCCTAAGGGTTTTAAAAGATATCTAGCAGGCAAATAAGAACAATCCTCTATGGACATATACCTTACAACTGAGGTTTTCTTGGTCTCTCTCCAGTGCCTTTCATCACTATATTTTTTGTACAATGCCTCTTGTATTGCTTTTTTATTAATTAGCTCGGATTGAATTGGATTTAAAAAGATGCGTAAATAATTTAAGCCTTTTAGGCTCTCTTTTACAGCGGCAAGCCATGGTATATCCCCGCCCTCTCACATCTGAGGCAATCAGTTATTATATCTCTGGTGAGAGTTGCCGCAGTGTTTTTCCAAATTGCAACCCAGAACAGTGCCGGACGAGCCCTAATGTAATCTTCGATATAGGGCAAGTTCAATTCTTTGTGGCACACATATACCGATGAAGCAATCGGTGCTCCCAAGAGTTTTCTACATAGTCTATTTTCTTCGCATTGAATACTACTACATTTGGTAAAGCCCCAGATTTCTGCTCCATAGGTTGTGATGGGAGCACACTGTAGTTTAAAAATTTTCTTAAAAGCTAAAACGGCTTCAGACCTTTTGGGTTGGGGTAATCCCAGAAGTGTATTAATGCTTTGTGACAGCTTACTTCTGCTGTATGCCACATGTTCAGACCAAGAGCCATTTGTAGCGTAAAGTAACCCAAGATAAGAAAAAGTGCAAGTGCTTTGTAAACTTTCTGAGTTAACAATAATTTTATTAATGGGGCGCTTTTTAGGACCACATGCCATTAAAAATGATTTTTAAAATTAGTCCTCAAATCTAAAACAGCCATAAAATCTACAAAACCTCGTACTAAAATGCGTAAGGCATTTGGGGTGCGTGCCATTAAAACCGCATCATCGGCATACAATAGGGCAGGCAGTGTATTGCCATTTATACTCGGTACGTCGGGGGTAAGTCTTACTAGTGAATCATGCAAATCATTAATATATAGAATAAAAAGAAGAGGTGCCAGGACGCACCCCTGTCTGACACCTCTATCAATTTTAATATCACTTGATACGTCCCCATCCTGACTAATCCTCACTCGCGCATGCAAATCTCTGTGCAAATATGCTAAAAAATGAACAAAAACTTCATCCAAACCTTGTTTTAAAAGAATAGACCATAAGCGTGACCTATTAACGAGGTCAAACGCAGAGGTGAGGTCCATGAAGGCGAGATATATAGGAGATTTTTTTGCAACAGTATACTTGCCAATAATCAAATTTAAATTCAGACACTGTTCTACTGTGCCTACTTTACTTCTAAACCCCAGTTGACACGGCCTTAAAATATTGTCACCCTCAGCCCATGACCTTATCTTATTATAGAGAATCCTTCCCAGGATTTTCAGGGTATTGTCGATGAGGGAGATAGGTCTATAGCAACTGGGGTTAGAACGATCGCCCTTTTTAAAAATCGGTACAATAATACTCATGGACCACGTGCTCGGGATTGTATCATAGGTTAAATTGTTAAAAACGTTCAATAAAAGGGGTGTCCAAAAATCTGGTTTATTTTTAATAAGATCGATGGGCAGCCCATCAGGGCCCGGCGCTTTATTGCCCAAACTTTGTTGGATTGCATCCTCCACTTCTAACAGAGTTATATCTATTGGGGTAGGCGCATAATATTCATATAAGTCCTCTGTTCCAATTGGGGCAGAGTAGATTTTAGAGAAATGGGCCACCCATAAGTCGCTAGTTATGTTACAACTGATAGCAGTTAGGGGATGTCCTAGTGTCCTGATATTTTTAACTGCCGCCCAAAAACCATTTCCCTTTTTTAAAGATGCACTGAACGCTAAGCTCTCCCAGTGATTTTTTAGGATTTTATCTTTCCTTTGTGTAGTTACTGTCTTGTAGTGGAGCCTCAAGGATTTAACGAGTACCCGGTCTCTAGGGGTCGTTGACAGAGCCTTGCGGAGCTTTCTATTGGCTAAGGAGCAGTCTTTATTAAACCATCTCGGTCCCGTTCTAACTTTCGTAATAGGCCTTGACAACAACCATTTTGTGCCCACACACAATTGAGTGAATGCACCAATCACATCGGGATTGTGATCCTTAAATGACAAGCAGGTATCGACAAGTGGCGAGAAAGCAGTTAACATATTAACAAATAACTTGTTGATATCAATTCCTCGCCAGACTAATCTCAAATTATCTGTAGAGGGTAACAGATTCCTAGCACCACACTCCTTGTTATTTACAGATTTAGGGGCAATTTCCAATAATATTTTAATGGGATTGTGGTCGCCATGATGGGTCGGTATAACCTCTGCACTTAGCAAACTATCTTCTAAGATTGAAGAGATAAAAACATAATCAATAGTGGAGGCACAGCCCCTGCCTCTATATGTTGGTTCAATACGATTATCTTTATCGGGGATAGCAGCAATATCCATAGATTATGATTGCATAAATAATCTAATAATTCTATACCCCTAGTGCACCGAGACAAACAGGTGGTCGGAAATATTGGTATGTTATTGCTCATTGGAATCCTTGCATTAAAATCTCCCCCACACAAATGCCGACAACATTAGTAAAAGCCTTAAGGTTTTGTAGAGTTAAAATAAAGTTAAACAAATTATTAAACATGATATTTGGCACCGAATAAAAATCATTGTTATAAAAGTTAATTAAACATATGGAAATACCCCTCGTATAAATCAAAGCCTGTATGTTATAATTTCTTGTATCTAAAACATTCACATTACCACCCGTTAGAATGTTCACCCAAATCGAAAGCCCGCCAGATTGTCGCCCTACCTTGGGGACCGGGACAACATTATTAAAACACTGAAACCCTTCCAAGTAGAAATCCCGAGTGGCCCAGGTTTCTTGCATCATTATAATGTCCTGATTTTCCACTATTTCAATCCAGTCTGGTAAATTCATTTTAGATGTCAGACCGGCGACATTCCAACTAAGTATACTCAGTTTAGAGTTGATGCCGGTCCTAGTTGGATTTGGATGTCCTACCAAAGGGCATTCATCAAATAAACTATTAGCTTCAATGGGTAGCTGGGCGGGTGCAAGTCAATCTTAGGTGTCTAATGAGGACAGAGGCAAAAACCTATTATGCCTCGATAGAGAAGCACCATCATTCATTTGTGAGCTAAAAATTGGTTTGTAGAAGTATCCCAATGGCAGCAGAAAAATACTGCTGGGCCCCATACATGTGTCTTCCTGTACCTTTAGTAGGGATTTCACCATTGCAGGGTTACGAAAATTAACGACAATACAGTCCCCCTCGATATTTTTGACAGAGGGCCCAACCCAGCTTATCCTTCGAACCATGATAATATTATTTGCATCGACCACCTTATACCCCTTATGTTTGGATAACCAATCAACGCACTTATTGCGAAGTTGGTACCATGTCTCAATTTGATTTTTCTTAAGTGGAGGTACACCTGCAAGTACGCAGACAAATGGGCAGGATGCAGGTGGAAGGTTCAATATATCTTTACTGGCTTGAGTATCTATATTGTTTGCTTGAGATAGAGTCCCCCCGTGTATATTAAGATCCCTTATGTTAGATCTCTCTGTAGTGGCACACATAGTGCTACTAAAATCAGATTGTGTGTGTAAAGTTGTAGCTGGCAAAGTATTTAATCCTACAGTATTAGATATATTCCCTGGGTTAACAATAACCTTTGGTATGAGGCAATCTTTTACCTTCTCACAAGTAGGGCATGTCCCAGGTGGTGGTAACAAAGAGGCTGGAGGAGCAGGGACATGTAACTGAGGGACAGTGTCAGCCAATATCAGCCTTGATTCCACCCCCTCTACTGGAACAGGTTTAACATTCTTAAATTGGGAGCATAATTTATTTGACAAAGTATCCAGCCTATCGAGCCGTTTCCACAAAGCACAGAAATTAGAATCAATCAGATCTTTAATTTGCCCAAAAATACTATTAATAACAGTGTCAATAAAGGTCTCTCCCAAGCCGTTATATGGAGGAGAGGGCAATATAGTACTCGTCTGAGTGCTAACAGAGTTCCTT
Organism: Calotriton arnoldi; assembly: GCA_963921515.1. NCBI lineage: Eukaryota > Metazoa > Chordata > Amphibia > Caudata > Salamandridae > Calotriton > Calotriton arnoldi. The sequence continues at coordinate 145,022 of CAWUFW010019537.1, forward strand.
AGTTCTCCATGGTGAGGGGAGACGACAAATTCAGAATTCTGGGCCTGAGTCTGTGAAGGTTTATGTAGCCAGGTACTCATAACAGAACGAGTAGAACCGTTGCGAGGTGGTTGTTTTCTCTTCAAAGGGACGGGCTTTGCTGTTTTCCTCTTCCTCTTTGCACCCGCACACTCTATAGCACTGGCCATGGGGGGATCCTGATCAGTGACAGTGCTAATAGCCTTTGGGCTCTGTATCAGAATAGCTTCATGTCCAGACATAGGACCGGTGCTGGAAGTCGGTAAGTTCGTCGGCTGAACATTCCGAGCACTATAAAGCAGAAGAGAGCCAGCTGTATCAGCCAATTCGGGCCCTAACATAGGACCATCATGCAATGCCTCAATGCCAAGGGATAGTCTCCTCTCTGTTAAATCAATCTCATTAGAGACTATATTCACCGCCCTTTCCAGCATACTATCTATACTTGTGATAACTGGGCGGGGCGGTATTGTATCAGTTCTCTTCCCCATAGTTGAAATTTAAACAGCTTGGATACAGATGATCAGGGGGCAGTGCTCACCTGGTTCGATGCCACCAACAAAAGAGAGATGGCCCAGCCCGGCCTCAATCGGACACTGACGGACAAGGACGGGCCCGCCCTTGGCCCGGGCTTCGCCCGGGCGCGTCCCGCGCTGCGGGGGGCCGGGTCTCGACTTATTGCGCCTCCTGGCGCCGCAATGACGATGTCAGCAGGCGTCTTCCCTGCGCCTGCTGGGATGTGTAGTCCGCTAGTGCCGTTCCCCTCACGGCTGGCAAGAGGGAAAGGAAGACTGGAGGAGAGCCATTCCCCTCACGGCTGGCAAGAGGGAAAGGAAGACTGGAGGAGAGCCGTTCCCCTCACGGCAGTGACTGCTAGCAGGTAAGCGCGTCCCGCGCTGCGGGGGGCCGGGTCTCGACTTATTGCGCCTCCTGGCGCTGCAATGACGATGTCAGCAGGCGTCTTCCCTGCGCCTGCTGGGATGTGTAGTCCGCTAGTGCCGTTCCCCTCACGGCTGGCAAGAGGGAAAGGAAGACTGGAGGAGAGCCGTTCCCCTCACGGCTGGCAAGAGGGAAAGGAAGACTGGAGGAGAGCCGTTCCCCTCACGGCAGTGACTGCTAGCAGGTAAGCGCGTCCCGCGCTGCGGGGGGCCGGGTCTCGACTTATTGCGCCTCCTGGCGCCGCAATGACGATGTCAGCAGGCGTCTTCCCTGCGCCTGCTGGGATGTGTAGTCCGCTAGTGCTGTTCCCCTCACGGCTGGCAAGAGGGAAAGGAAGACTGGAGGAGAGCTGTTCCCCTCACGGCTGGCAAGAGGGAAAGGAAGACTGGAGGAGAGCCGTTCCCTCACGGCAGTGACTGCTAGCAGGTAAGCGCGTCCCGCGCTGCGGGGCCGGGTCTCGACTTATTGCGCCTCCTGGCGCCCGCAATGACGATGTCAGCAGGCGTCTTCCCTGCGCCTGCTGGGATGTGTAGTCCGCTAGTGCCGTTCCCCTCACGGCTGGCAAGAGGGAAAGGAAGATGGAGGAGAGCCGTTCCCCTCACGGCTGGCAAGAGGGAAAGGAAGACTGGAGGAGAGCCGTTCCCCTCACGGCAGTGACTGCTAGCAGGTAAGCGCGTCCCGCGCTGCGGGGGGCCGGGTCTCGACTTATTGCGCCTCCTGGCGCCGCAATGACGATGTCAGCAGGCGTCCTCCCTGCACCTGCTGGGATGTGTAGTCCGCTAGTGCCGTTCCCCTCACGGCTGGCAAGAGGGAAAGGAAGACTGGAGGAGAGCCGTTCCCCTCACGACTGGCAAGAGGGAAAGGAAGACTGGAGGAGAGCTGTTCCCCTCACGGCAGTGACTGCTAGCAGGTAAGCGCATCACAATCGCCATCAATGGCGGTTAATGTTTCCCCCTCCAAACCTGGGGATCCCAGTTCCACAATCTACAAATGATAGACCCTCCCTCCAACACACGGCAAGAACATTGTCCAGAGTTCACGGAGGGCAGTCAGTCCACCTCATTACAGTCTGACAGGGGAGCATGTCTATTTTGGTAGTGCAGGCTGCATCCCACTTGCTGAATGTGGCGATTTGAATAATAATAAGACCCTTGTGTAATCAGTTTATAAAAATACCCTAAAAAGAATGTGGTGATCTTTGATTTTTTAGAGATTTCCAATGAGTGGACCTTCAATAGCTTCCTCACCAAGACCGGGTGCCTGAAGTTGACTACAACGCAATCCTCATCTAAATTTTTCCTTGAAGGCCCAACCCAGCCCCCTCTTCACACCATTAAGATGTCACTGCTATCCGCTGGGTCAAAAAACTTGTGTATGCTCAGCCAGTTAACAAACTTATTTGGGAGTTCCCCCCATGATTCCATCTGGTTTACTTGCAGCAGGGGGGAACCCCCACCATTATCAAGACAAAGGGGCATGAATCAGGCAGCAGATTTAGAATTTCAGTACTGGGAACTCTATCCATGGCCATGCCTCCCCCTCCTTGTGTAATGGAGTACTTCGACCCTTTGAGATTCCCTGTAGGGTGCTCCTTTTAGAGCTATTCTTTTATGGGCAACGCCTGCTGGGCCCCCAGTAGCGTAGTTTCTGAGCCCTGAAACTACAGGTGGGGAGTGAGTAGGTTGAGGTTGGGGGTCCAGACACTGAGATAGCTCTCCCATTCAGGCTATATCACTTAAGCTTTGTGAGGGCATAATTTTGAGGTGTAGCTTCCGGTGCATTTCCATTACGGGTAACGCCAGTGTCTGTTGCTGCATTCACTTGCAAGATACCATCGCTCGTACTCAAAGGTGCAGTTTAAAGGGCCTCATTCTCCTCAAGACGCTCCCTTATAGGCTGTAACTGTGACTCCAAAATTTTTGTGACGTTCTTATAGACCTCCTTCATGAAGGAGTTATCCGAGAGCAAAAACGTGGTGCTGGGCCCCCCTTTAGCCACTGACTCAGGCCCTTTAGGGTTTGCTCGTAGTGCCCTTATATATATCTTCTTTCGTTTTGGTGTGGGTTCAGTAGGATATATGGTGTTATCCTGCCTCAAATCACCTATCGAGAGGTCATGATTTGTTTCACAATTATTGTCTTCATGTGACTCCAATGGGTAGGTGGGAGATGTTATGGTTTCAATCACGCTAATGACAGCTCCCTTAGGGCACCCAGTATCGCTAATCAAGGTTCCTCTGGGAGCAGCTGAAAGGTTTCCTGTGCCCCCCCTCCCCCCGGCCCAAAGATAACTGGCGTACATTTAGGGCGATCTCATTGGACACCACTGCAACTGCGTGCTCCAGCATGGTATCAAGACTTGTAGGTCTATATGGGCTTTTTTTCACGCAGCCGGGCCCGAACATCCCACCCCTTTGCACTTTCGCATGCTCAGAAATTCAAGCAGCTGCACGGGGAAAGGTCTTGCCTTGCTGGCCACAAGATTAAGAAGGTGATAACAAAGGGTTCAAAGGGGTGTCCTAGCCCAGCCTTGTCTGCACGCAGACGACTTATCCCGCTGCAGGATTCTCCAGATGCTTTTGTGGCAGGGTAGGTATGGGTAGGGATAGATGGAATATATAACCCCCCCAGCGGTGCTTGGCTCATTCGGCAAGGCTTCACCCCTCCTTCGGGCAACACTGATTCAGGTAGATCAGGCCTGTTGAGCCAGAATAGGATCAGTCATTAAAGTCAATCCTGCGGCAGCGGATAAAGGAGGCCAAGAAAGCACGTTTTCTGTGACTTTCTGTAAATAGGCGCAGGTGTATAGACACTAGTGCAGTTCTGATAATGCCAGTAGAACTAAAACTGCAGCAAGCAAGTGATCACTTACCTCTACCCCGGTCTAAATGAAAGCCGCTGCCTCCACCCACAGCCTCACCGCACTAGGATGACCAATGTTTGATAAAGTTGCTTATTTCACTGCGATTATGTCCTGCTCAGTGTAACGAAGCAGCGTGATAGTGATAATGAGGATGACTGAGCTCAATAAACCAGGGGCTCAGGATGTCCAGGAGATCAAAACCAGGAATCAGTAGGTTTAGGCAGCCTGCAGCCAGCCGCGACCGCCGCCTCTGTCACAGCCTTGACCCCACAGCCCCCGCAACTGTGAGTGCAGCACTGCACAACACCCGCGTCTCCTACCACCCTACTGCCCAGCTGTACACCCGTACACACCCGCCTCCGCGGATGAGCTGAGTTGAGTGGCGACAGACAGAGGTCAGCAGAAATAGAGTCTGCAGCAGCTACAATGGGTGAAAAGGCCTCAAAGAATCATGCCGGGATGGCCACATCAGAGAGAGCAATGCGGGAGGTGGAGATGGAGCGAACGGAGTGGACAGGCTCCACAACAAAGGTATCAACGAATGCAGCAACCTCATAAGGACGCAGGAGGGCTTGTTTTTGATAACGGCTATCACAGCAGCTGCGTCCTTCTCGGGCTTCCCCCAGCGAGTAGTGTGTGTGCGTGTGGGCAGGCACGGGCAGGGCAACGAGGGGAGGAGGTCTGCCCTGAATGTCGTACTAATTTTGAAAATGTCGTGAAGATTCGTCAAACGGCACCAAAGTTATTGGCAAAACAAAAACGTTTTTCCTATGGAAACTAGGTTCTAACTATAACTACCTACTGATGACCTCCAGTAGGCAGTCGCGGCTCCTCCGCAGTGCAAACGAAAAATAAAAGAAGTTATTATCATTTTATTTTTCTGTGCAACTCAAAACCATGTTAAGTGCGGGGCGGGGCTGGGCTCCCCGAAGTCATAGGTTGCAGGAGTGGTTTGCACTCCCTAAGTGCGCATGACGGCATGGACGGCCCTCTGGGGCCGGCCAAACAGCCATGCGCACTTAGCATGTTCTCCACTTGGCTGTGTTGCACAGCCCGGTGGAGAACATGCCCAGCCTCCCAGGTACTGCCTGGGCGGCCAAACAGGCCACTCAGACCAATCATGATGCAGCGTCCTGATTGTCTGGGAGAGTCCGGGAGTCTGGGTGCCTCTGGTGCTGCAGAGTTAGGACGGAGGAGAGACGTGTGGTGGCGGTGAAGAAGAAGGTAAGTTTATTTTTTTGTTTTTTTCAACACCCACGCCTCACTACCCCCGTTCCGAGGCAGCCGCCACTGCCAGTAGATAGTGAATATATATATATATATATATATATAGGAACTTAAAAATACTAATTATAAGAAGAAGTAGTAGTAGGAGACGAAGAAAGTAAGACAATGGTAATAATAATCAGGTTTTTTTAGTGCTAGCTACAGCCTTGCGGTTTCGTAGCACTATTAAAAATACAGACCAGCCCTCCAAGGTGCATATCTGCTTTGGCGATGGTTGCTATTCTTTTCCAAGTCATTGTGAATTGTTAATCCCACTGTCTCCTATTTTCCCTGATACCTACAGAATTCCTCAAGCAGAGCAGATTGCCACCCTCAGCAAAGTGCCGAGTTTCCAGTTCTTAAAAAACACTGAGTCGTCTCTCCCGAGGAAACGGCCCCACCCTTCTCTAGCTCTCTGACTAAGTCAGCAGCCATGGGTGCCCACCTCAAGCCAGGCTTGGTTCACAGGCTCCCCCGGGCCCAGAGGTAATCAACCATGGAACAAATATGCCGTTTCCAGTCATGCACGTCCCGGCGCTAATGACTGCCACGCTCCCGAGAAGGTCAAGTAGACAAGGGAGAAAATATACCGCCATAAAGGCAAGCGGCCTGCGCTTGTACATGTCACATACGGGCTGCGAGCGTTGGAAACATATTGCTTCTTGCAGGATGCTACCCTAACCTCAACAACAATTTCGATATTTCCATTTTTGTTCTGCACACGTCCTCCGGTCAGTGGGTTTGAACTTTGTAAATGATGGCTGCACAGTGGCGTGGCCTTGGTCTCATGGGACCTAATGCAATAAAGGGCATTGTTCACCGATGTCAGAATTAAAATGCACTCCTGAGGTGCAGTGGGACATCTGGATCCTTGGACCCCGGTGTCACTGCACCTGCTGCACTAATGCTACTTGTATCCCTGCTTCTGAACTCCTTTCCCCATACATGCAGTGCTTTAAATGGAAAGAAATAAGTGCAGGTACTCATTAAAATGAGTTAGAGGTGTGGCAAATGGGCGGGGCTAGGGGCGTGGCTAAGGGCAAGATATGATGATACATAATGACCTCTGTACCAGTTACAGCACATATCAAAACGCATGAGAAATGCGTTTAGTAAACATCATTTATCCACTTTACATCTTCGTTTCTTGCTTCAACAGAGGGGCACACAAAGGAAAGCAGCCTCTGTGCTGAACAAAAAGATGGAGAAAAAATTCGGCTTTGGGAAGGTAGAGGATTGTCTGTCGCTGCCGCTCATTTTAGTACGGCCAGTACAGTTCCTTAAATGGGACAGGATTACTGACTGGCAGCCCCAGCCCATTTCACACGCCTGATGGAGGAAGGGGGTGGAGGGGCCTTAAGCATTTTAAGCCTAATAGCCATTGCGCACCTGATCAACAGTGCAGGGTCTGTCTAGACCCTGTCCTGCTGATCACAGCATGACGCAAGGCAAGCCCTCTCAACCCCCTGCAGTCTGGAGACATTCAAGTGAGAGCTGCTGGAATCTCCAGCAGCGATTGTGCAAAAGGCCACTGAGGGGCTCAGTGATTTGCAAGCTCCTCGGAAGCAGGGCGGCATCTGCCCTGAGCAGGAGGAGATAAGTAACCTGAGCCTGCTGTGCTCTCAATGAGGGTACCGGAACTCTCCCTCACCAAAGAAAAGTGCCGGTACTGATGGCCAGAAAATTCAGAAGTGCCGGTACTCAGTACCGGTGAGTACCGGCCCATTTAAAGCACTGCCTACATGCCTGTCTTTCCTCCTCTTTTAATGACCTAAAAGGACATGGGAGGAAGGCTTGCAAAAGGTCTAATCACTGGCAATCACTCAGGGTCGCATTCCAGCCCATCGCCACCGCTGCGCCCCGCACCGTCAAGAGTCGCCGACGCCCGCACGTTTTTTGTATTCTGGTGGTACTGTTTAAAAGGCTCATTGTGCATGGAACGTACATTTCTTCATGTGCAGGAACTTTAGGTGCTGAAATACAGGGGGGCAGAACATGTGCCCCCCTGCATGCACCCCCATGCACAGGGGCAAGAGGGGTCCCTGTAGGGCCCCCTTTCTTGCCTCACCGCCAGCCTTTTCATGGAGAAAGAACCTCCATGACAGAGGTAGCGGTGAGGAAAGTCGTAATTTGCTTGACGGTGCCTAAAGGCACTATCAAGCATATTGCGGCCCTCAGACCGCCACGGGACCACCAGGGAACGGCATGGCGGCTGCGGTGGTGCAATGGCAGTCCGACCGACTTAGTCATAATAGGGCGGTTGGACCGCCGGTATGGTGGTGGCTGGACTGCAACCTCTGCGCCCCCGCGAGGACTGCCAGACTCGTAATTAGGGCCTTAGAGCATAACACCAATCAGACCGTAGTCGAAGACAGCCCCCTTTGGAATTATTTATTACAATAGATCCAAACCATTCAGCCAATCCAGATTATCACCAGAACATGACACAACCACCAATCGCAGAAAGACCAAGTGTATCAAAAATATACACATTTTTTATAAAAAAAATTCTCAGGCAGTATTCAGCAAAAACAATCATCAATATACAATGTTAAAAAAATGGACCAACATATACACACAGTTAAAAATACACAATTAATCATAGGGAGAATAATCAAGAAAAATACTTTCTATTTGTCTAAAGGCACATCAATATGATCCAGATCATTTGTTCAACACATCACATCATTGTGCAATAAATTTAAAACGAAAAACAAATCACAAATGTCATCACAATCTATAATATGCCTTTATGTAGTATGCGTCGACGCGTTTCGGTGGATTTTATTGTTCTTCGAAACCACCTTCCTCAGGACAAACATAAATACTCCCACATGGATAATTTCAATCAATACAGATTCATGCAAAGAAATATATAAAAAAGACACAATTACTCTTCAGAAATATATAGACAGTGTTAATATTCTGGTGATACACACATCATTTATCAAACATACCCCCACACAGTCATCTAAACCATTCCCTACTATTTAAAAAGGTGCCATAAGGTCATCATAAGAATGAGGGGAAACCAATTCTCCACTCCCCCCAAAACAAGGGGGATGCCAATACCTCCCTCACAGATATAGATAAATATTATCTGTAACGAAAAACCCCCCAAAGGAAAGGGATCTCATTCCTAAATGAATTATTAGGAAATATTTCAACATCTACCTGTCACGTCATAAGAGTACACATCCAAATAGACTGCAGAACATGATCCTTGCAAGCCCATATATCAAAAATTGAAATGATTACTTCATGGGATATCTCTCCATGATATATCGATTTGATCTGTGGAGAATAACGACCCTAATTAGTTAAATATAGCTTCCCACTCTAGGGTAAATACCCAATAACAAAGGAGGACATACCTTCAGATTATTTTGTTCACGGTCACTTCAAATGAGTGAAGATAAAAAGAATAAAAACCACCTCATGTCCCTGCAACAAGAGAGGACATACAATATATTGTCTATAGATATACTGAACGATTATATTAGGCCATAACGGATCCAAAAATTCATGATTACCTTCACACAACAGATTAAGTTCAGCTGAGGTGATGATCCTTCGTGGTTGTGTTAAAAAACAATACTAAAAAGTCATTAAAAAAGGAAGGAATGACCTTTCCGTGTATTAATTAGCGAACCCCACTGAGCAGAATGGCAATATTTCATCAGTTCCCGCTCATCATGTGAATCTGAAAAACAAAGATATGGACCATTTACAAAGTGCATACCACATTAACCTCCAGTATACACTATGACGTTTCTTTGTGCCACCACAAACCACCATAGTAATTACTGGCTACTACCCATGTAATATTTCCTCTATAGTAAACAGAAGTACGCAACAAACCCCAAGTAGGTATCACACTCAACTAGACAGGGTGGACATACTGCAGAGGGCAAACCTTGGGATAAGAAGGTGACCAGTGGGCCCCACTTGTGTTTGAAGCCCTTATAGTTATCCCTAAAGATGTCTGCCAAACGTTCCATGGAGAGGATCCTCCATAAACGGGCGTGCCACAACGATATCGCTGGTGTTTCTGTCTTTTCCATGCAGCTGCTATAGTGAGTTTCGCCGCCCCCAAGCATGTCCACATGATCGCCTTGTCAGCGTTTGTTTGGTGCTCCAAAGCCGGGTCCCTGATGCCCAGAAGGGCATACTCTATAGTGGTGGGAACGGGATACCCCAGCATGTCTTTAAGGTGGGAGAGAATTTCCTCCCAGAAGGGGCGAACTCTCGGGCAGTCCCACCAGATGTGGCGAAAGTCTCCCTGGAGCCCACAACCCCGCCAACAAAGATCAGAGGTATCAGGGAAGATTCGTCGTACCTTGGTAGGGTACAAGTACCAGTCATGTAGCGTCTTGTAGTGGGCTTCCCGTAGGGCCATGGACTTGTTGTGTTTAGTAATGTCGCCCCAGATGTGTTTCCATTCATCTTCGGTGACCTCTCTGCCTAGGACTTGTTCCCAGAAGGACATGTAGCGTGCACGGGGTGCGTGCAACGTGGTCAGAAACATGTCGTAAAGGGCAGAGATAGCGCCTTTCATGGTACCTGCCTTGTGGATCACCATCCGCTCCAGGGGTTTTAGTTCCCTAGTAGCTGCCTCTCTAATGTGCGGGAGCATAACCCAGTGTTTAAGCTGGAGATAGTGGTAGTATTCACTATGAGGAAGCGCGAATTCTCTCTTACAACTTTCAAATGTTAGTACGTCCTGGTTATGGAACAAATCTGAGAGTTTTATGCAACCTCCCTCCCTCCAGCAATCGAAGGGCCCCTCGCGTAGCGCTGGGGGGAACGCCGGGTTAAAATGTATTGGGGTGTAGGGTGAGGGAAATGAAGTCCAACCCTCCCGCCTTGTGAGTTGGTCCCAGACGGTCAAGGTGGTACGTGTGGGGGTGCTAATGTAAGCGTTTGTGGGCCGGTCTCCTTTAGGCTTCCAAAGGACATCCCAAATGCATCTTCCTACAACCGAGCGGTCCATATGCAACCAATGTTTGTCCGACTCCCTCGCGGACCACTCCTTCACCACTCTTAGCTGTGAGGCCTGATAATATAATGCGAAGTCAGGCAGAGCCAATCCCCCTTTATTCCTTGGACGCCTTAGCACATGGTAAGGTAGGCGTGCCCTCCCTCCGTGCCATATAAATTTAGTGATCAATGAACGAAGATGTGGCAATAGATTCCGGTCAAGTGCGATGGGTAGGGCTTGGAACAGATAGAGAAATTTGGGCATAATTGACATTTTAACCGTGTTAATCAGTCCGAGCCATGAGAGGTAGAGGGGAGACCATCTCTTAAGGTCCTGCTGTAGTTGCGCCATCAAAGATGGGTAGTTAGCCCTGTAAAGGTCGCTAAGCTTAGCCGTAAGTTGTACCCCCAGATAAAGCAAAGAGTGTTTGGCCCAGTGTAGAGCTGTCTGGCTCCTCAATCCATTCGCCTCAGCAGTAGAAAGGGTAAGGTTAAGAATGGACGATTTGGACAGATTGACTTTAAAACCCGCCACCCGTTCAAATCGATTCAGTTCTCCTTGTACCGCCCGTAGCGAAGAAGCAGGGTCCGTAAGTGTAAGCAAAATGTCATCGGCAAAAAGAGATGCCTTATGTTCTACGCCACTAAACTGAATGCCTCGAATTTCATCATTTGACCTAAGTTTGGCTGCTAGGGGTTCGATACTGAGAGCAAATAAAAGGGGGAAAGCGGACACCCCTGCCTGGTACCCCTACTCAAGGGAAAGGGAAGGGAACTACAACCATTGACCGTGACCCGTGAGTGTGGGAGATCGTAGTTGGCCTTGACCATGTTAAGAAATGTGTCTCCGAAACCAAATTTCCGCATTGCTAAAAAAAGGAAGGACCAATCCACCCTGTCAAAGGCCTTCTCCGCGTCCAGGCCCACCAGAACTGCAGGAATCTTAAATTTGGACACTTTCTCAATCAAATGAATGGTGCGTCTGATATTGTCGTGTGTTTGCCTGCCTTTTATAAAACCCGATTGGTCCGGGTGAATTAGGTCGGCCAACAAGTTTTCGAGTCTGGCCGCTAGGATCGCGGAGTAGAGCTTTGCATCCAGGTTTAGGAGAGCTATGGGTCTGTACGAGCCACAGAGTTGGGGATCCTTTCCCGGCTTTGGAATCACCGTTATCACAGCCTCAGCCATAGATCTAGAGACTCGTGCATCCTGAGCTATGGCCTGAAATAGAGTTGTAAGATGGGGGACTAGGTCAGAGGCATAGCATTTAAAGAATTGCGCCGTTAGGCCGTCGGGTCCTGGGGCTTTATGTAGTTTGAGCCTTGTGATAGCTTCCCTCACCTCCTCCTGGGCGATGGGGGAATCCAACGAGTCGGCTATCGTAGGGGGAATTTGCGGAAGCGTCATAGAGTCAAGATATTGTTGTTGTAGAATCGAATCGGGAGTAGTACCCTGGTAAAGCTGCCCATAAAAATCACCAAAAAGGTTGGCTTTAGCTGTGTCAGTGTGTGTGAGTTGGCCCCTGTGGTCCAAAATGCCCCCAATAAATTCACGTTCCCTCTTCACCCTGAGTTGGCGAGCTAAATATGAACCCACCTTGTCACCCTGTGCAAAAGATGTTTGGCGAAGCTTTAACAGAGTGTATTCCGCTCGATTAGTGTATATAGAACGTAATTTGCCCCGGAGGGCAGTGAGATGTCTCAGCGACACGCTTGTGGGTGAGGCTTTGTGTGTCTGTTCAGCTATCTGTAACTCCTGCTCAAGAGCTATGTGTTCTCTCGTCCTCTGTTTGTTTAGGGTTGCATTGAGTTGGATGCATTTTCCCCGTAGCACTGCCTTGAAGGCGTCCCAATTGTTCTGCGGGGAGGTGTCTTGTGGAATGTTATGAGTGAAGAAGTCGGTGATGGTCGCCCTTAGTTCCTCCCTGAGGGCCTTATCCCGTGTAAGCGCCGACGGGAAATACCATCTGGGAGAGCCAGATTTAGGACCGTTCCAGGCCAGACTGATGGTGATCAGGCTATGATCGGAGATAGAGATCGGCAGTATTTGCACTGCCTGTAGCGGCCCCAGCAAGGTTTGGCTGATGAAAATATAGTCAATCCTGGAGTATGTCTGGTGGACGTGTGAGTAGTGCGTGTAGTCTTTGGTGGTGGTATGAAGGGAGCGCCAGGCATCGCACAGGCCGAGTGCAAGTATTTTCTGTTTGACCCCTTTGGAAAAGGAGCCAGTAGGTGCCCGTGTCGAGTGCGAACTGTCCAGTGACCCGTGCCAGGTTAAATTAAAGTCTCCCAACAATATAATGGGGCCCTCTGCAAATCCACCTAATAGGTCTAGAGCAGTGGAAAGAAAAACGGCTTGGCCCGAGTTGGGAGAGTATAGGGAAACGAATGTGCATAGCGTGCCTTTCAGCCGTCCCTTAACCATTAGTAATCTCCCCTCCCGATCTGTTTTAGTGGCTTCGGGTTGAAACTTAGCTGTGCTACGAAAGAGTAGCGCCACTCCATTGTGTTTAGTGGTTGCCGAGGAGGTATAGATCAGGGGATACTCCCTATGTCCGAGCCCAGTGACTTCAGATCTTTGGAGGTGAGTCTCTTGGAGAGCCACTACCTCAAATTTGTGATCTGTGAGATATTTCCATATTTTCTGACGTTTCTGGGGGGAGTTCAACCCTTTGACGTTCCACGAAGCTACAGTAGTCATCGGAGTGATTGATCCCATCCCCCTCCCCTTGTGGACCACAGCCCCCTTAAGCATGTGTTGGTGGCCTCTCTCACTGAGATGTGGACTTCCCCACCCGCCGGTGCCATGCACTCAGAGTCTTCCCACCCATTCCACTGAGTTCAAAGAGACCTAAAAGAATAGACAATAACACCCAGAATTCACCACCAGGACCCCCTCCCCCCCAAAAAAGAACCCCCAACAGCCCCCAAAACTGAAAGCCGGATGACCAACGGGTCCACGGCTCGTGATGCTTCCAAAAAAAGAGGAAGAATTGTGGGTAGCACGGGCAAGGCCCGCACCCCCGATTGCCATGTCATAGTGTCTAGTGAGCGTTTCAATAAGAAGCAGAAGAAGATAGAAAACAAAAACCTCAGTGTCCATAATGATCGAACTTCGTTTCGGGTGATCTCAGTCCGGCAGCCTCCCGAGCCAGGGTTCTGTCCGTAGGGTGCACCGTCGACTCCCAGGAAGTTAACCCGGTCTGAAATCTCAGGGGTGCGGCAATTATGTAGAATCGAGATCCTTAGTTGGGCTCATTATGATTCACCGTGATTTCGTGACCGTGTGCCAAGGCCTGGAGCCCCTCCTGGCCCTCTCCGCCTCCGCCGGGGAGCCCGATGTGGAAGCCTCTTCTGGGAGAGGGAGACCGAGGATGCGGATGCCGTCGGGAAGTTCTGTCACGTGGTGTAATTTGTTTCGATACTCGAATGTGAGGCCGAAAGGAAATGTCCAGCGGTAGCGAATATTCTCCTCTTGTAACTTGGCGGTGATCGGTCTCAGCGAGTGGCGTCTGGCCAAGGTGGAGGGGGCCAGATCCTGGTAAAGGGAGCACCTATGGTCTTGAAAGGACACCTCGCTCTTCTTTCTCGCTGCAGACAAGATAGCCTCCTTTGTTTTAAACGAGTGTAATTTAACCAAGACGTCTCTCGGACGCTTGCGGCCCCCAGCCTGTAGAGTACCCACGCGGTGGACCCGGTCCAGTTTGAGTTTCAGTTGTTGGGGGGCCAGGAGCTCCGCAAAGAGGCCCGTCACAAATGCCTCGAGATCAGGCCCCTCCGCCCCCTCCTCCAGGTCCCGGATTCGTATGTTCTCTTGCCGGGTTCTATTCTCCAGGTCTTCCGCTTTCAACAGCACCTGCTGGAGCTGGGCCTGAAGAGCTTGATGGGAATCTTGCATTTTAGCGGTGGTCGTCGTCAGCTCCTGTGTCTGCTCCTCCACCTCCAACACTCTGGAGCCCACGGCGTCCACATCTTGGCGTAAAGTCGTCATTTTCTCGGTGATATCGGCTTTCAACTGTTCCACGGAGGACCGCAAGTCCTGTTTGATCTCCAGGCAGAGCTCTGCCTTGAAGTCACGGAGGGCGGAAACCAAGTCCTCACGAGTAAGCGTCATAGTTGGCGGGTGGCTGGTCTCCGCTGAGGGAGTATCCTTTCAGCAGACTTAAAGTATCGGGAAACCTTATTCGTAGATTTCTTGGGAGGCATAAGGTCGCCGCCCTGCACGGCGAGAAGTCAAGAATCCCTGAGGCTTTCTACTGTGTAGACGCTGGGGCCCAGAGTAAATGTGTGGTCGCCCCACACGGTGAAATCAGGCCTCTGCAGAGTGGATGAGACTGGTCGCCATGTTAAGGTCAGGCAGAGAAAGGCTCGACCTGGCTGATAGCCTTGACGTGGTCTCCTCCCAGGCGAATTCTAAGGGACTGCTGATGGGTGCTCCCCGCTGATCGCCGTTCAACTCCCTCTCAAAGCCCAGGGTGCAGGGTGATCTCTAGCGCTTATCTCTGAACGCCGCCATCTTAGGGTCAGGCGAGGCGTTCGTGGCCCACATTCCCCGGCCCCTCCATCTGGCAAACGGTGTTAGGGGTCGGAAAAGAGGAGACTGACCCACTCGATGTAGGCACATCAGCTGTCTCCCCGCTGCTCCTCTTCACTCCTCGTAGAGCTGCGGCCACTCCGCGGCCGCTCTGAAGTGCTAAAATGGCGCCGGGGACGCGTCGTCCGCAGCCACAAACCTATCGGGCCCGCTGGACAGGGCGTCCGCCCCTGGCATTCCTCCATGGGACCGCAGAGTTGGGAGACCACGCTTCCATCCGTGGCAAGAGAAGGCGCCACCGGTGTCCACCGCCGTCGGGTGTGGGAGACGGTAGGAGTTCCGTCTCGTCCTGCTACGCCATCTCGGTAGTGGCCTCGGGGCTCCGGCGAGCGAACATGGGAGGTAAAAACTCGCCGCCGCTCGTCCGCTTCTCAATCCCCAGGGTCCTGACACTTTCTGGGATGTTGTGGGCAACAGGCAGGGCAAGCAGAGCTCACTAGGTGCGAGGAATTCTCATGGGGCAATCATCGGGGTCCGGAGCTGAGGCGGCTCACGACCGCTCAGCCATCTTACTTGGCCACGCCCCCTGTTATTTCACTGCTTGCTCTGCGGCCAGGCTGCAGCTCGCATGTATTCCTTCCCTTTTTAATGACATTTTAGTATTGTTTTTTAACACAACCACGAAGGATCATCACCTCAGCTGAACTTAATCTGTTGTGTGAAGGTAATCATGAATTTTTGGATCCGTTATGGCCTAATATAATCGTTCAGTATATCTATAGACAATATATTGTATGTCCTCTCTTGTTGCAGGGACATGAGGTGGTTTTTATTCTTTTTATCTTCACTCATTTGAAGTGACCGTGAACAAAATAATCTGAAGGTATGTCCTCCTTTGTTATTGGGTATTTACCCTAGAGTGGGAAGCTATATTTAACTAATTAGGGTCGTTATTCTCCACAGATCAAATCGATATATCATGGAGAGATATCCCATGAAGTAATCATTTCAATTTTTGATATATGGGCTTGCAAGGATCATGTTCTGCAGTCTATTTGGATGTGTACTCTTATGACGTGACAGGTAGATGTTGAAATATTTCCTAATAATTCATTTAGGAATGAGATCCCTTTCCTTTGGGGGGTTTTTCGTTACAGATAATATTTATCTATATCTGTGAGGGAGGTATTGGCATCCCCCTTGTTTTGGGGGGAGTGGAGAATTGGTTTCCCCTCATTCTTATGATGACCTTATGGCACCTTTTTAAATAGTAGGGAATGGTTTAGATGACTGTGTGGGGGTATGTTTGATAAATGATGTGTGTATCACCAGAATATTAACACTGTCTATATATTTCTGAAGAGTAATTGTGTCTTTTTTATATATTTTTTTGCATGAATCTGTATACATTGAAATTATCCATGTGGGAGTATTTATGTTTGTCCTGAGGAAGGTGGTTTCTAAGAACAATAAAATCCACCGAAACGTGTCGACGCATACTACATAAAGGCATATTATAGATTGTGATGACATTTGTGATTTGTTTTTCGTTTTAAATTTATTGCACAATGATGTGATGTGTTGAACAAATGATCTGGATCATATTGATGTGCCTTTAGACAAATAGAAAGTATTTTTCTTGATTATTCTCCCTATGATTAATTGTGTATTTTTAACTGTGTGTATATGTTGGTCCATTTTTTTAACATTGTATATTGACGATTGTTTTTGCTGAATACTGCCTGAGAATTTTTTTAATAAAAAATTTGTATATTTTTGATACACTTGGTCTTTCTGCGATTGGTGGTGGTGTCATGTTCTGGTGATAATCTGGATTGGCTGAATGGTTTGGGTCTATTGTAATAAATAATTCCAAAGGGGGCTGTCTTCGACTACGGTCTATTTGGTGCCCTACTCCTTTGTTGATAAAGGGACCCCTCTCATTTGTTTGTGTCATAACACCAATCACACAAAAAGTGATGGGAGGAATGCTTGCAAAACGTCGAACCTCTGGCAATTCCAGCCCATCGTTTTTACTCACTGTGCCATTCTAGACAAAGGGCTGCCGTTTGCAAATCAGGACTGACCATGCTCTTCATGGGGACAGTCCACTCCGAACTGCTAGACGAGGCCCCAAACTGGAAGAAAACACAAGCAACCCGAGTCGGTTTCGGCCTTATTAGGCCTCGACAATGAGGTGTAGCTACGATCTTATCGGACAGCGAGCAAAGGACCCACGTCTGGGCATACCCATGTCAATTTAGGGTGTAACATCAGTCACACAAAAGGTGACGAGAAGATTGATTGCAAAACGTCTAATGACTGGCAATCGCTCGAGATAGCATTCTAAACATTCCCCAGGCAGGCTCTATGTTTAAAAAATCCTGAGCAGACGTTCTCTAAAATAACTGCAGCTGGTGGCTAAGGCACTCTCCCACTTCTGGGCCCCGGAGCCTCCGCACTGACAGCAACTCTGGTGGCTACGCTGCTGTAAGGTTGGCGCTTGCTGATGTTTTAAGATTCTGGAAAGGCCAGGAGCTGCTTCAAGAAGAATCATTGTCATTTTTCTCTGCAAAGTATGTCCTAAGTTGCACTTAGGAGTTCTCTGCTGCTGCTGTTGAATGCCAGTGTTGCAGAATACCAAAGTTGCATAGTCTTTATTCCATCTCATGCCTTTTTCTTCCACCACCCTACACTGTTGCCCATTCTTCCACCTTTGTGCAGGTTCTTTGATAATCCATGTTCTCTCTTTTTCTATCTTTCTTTTCCTCCGTATTTCCTCCGTATTTTCTCCTTTATCTGGCTTTCTCTCTTGCACTGGGTCAAAGTCTGTTCACGCAAGGTAAGTCCAGGTCCCCAAAAGTGAGGGCCATGGCCACAAATTAAGCACTGATGTTAACACCAGGTTCAGCCGCGACCCGTGCAGGTAAGAGTGGTGGGGTGGTGGGGCCGGGTGGGGGGGGATTTCAACATACGGCCATGAGGGAAAATTAAATAAATAACAAAATTTTCCCTGGTGGTCGTGTGTCGAAATACCCCCCACCTGGCCACGCCACCCCACCGCTCTTACCTGCACGGGCCGCAGCTGACCAAGTTGTGCCCTTTAGAGGATCTGGTGGTTGGCTGCCGGAGCAGAAGTTATCCAGAGACACTGAGCAGCAGATCATGTTCGCGCAACTGAATATTTGCCCTTCTGAAGCGACACTCTAGTGCCAATGTGAGTAAGGAATACCTTGAAATGCATTCACCAGAATGCAACTACAATACAATGGAAATGAGGGCGTGGGGAGCGGTGGGGTGGCCGAGACAGACTTGTGACCAGTGTGTACCCCTTAATGACGGCATGTAACATCCACCCTCTGGCACTCACGTCTCACCAAAGTCCTGCCTACAGTGGAAAATGTAAAAATCTAGTTGATGAGCAAGCCATACACACTACTGAGAAGCAAAACTAAAATATGTTTATGCTTCTTCAGTCACTTCTCACCTGAGTGTGACTTTGACATGACTACACTGATACAGCACCATTTGATGGGGCCAACTGCACAGTTCATCTTTAGCAGGCAAAATCTGAATTTGTGCTTGGTCCCCTGAGGTTTGTGCAGTTGAAAATTCTTTTGCTTCCAGGCAGCCCAACCCTCCACTGTTCTCTAGCTCATAGACAACACTTTTCTGCTTCTGCGTCTCCTCTTCTACCAGTCCATCATGAAATGGTACCCACCCACTCCGGGGTGCCACCAAATATCAAAGACAGAAAATTGTGGTATGGAAATATCGAGGACAAAATATTGAAACCATAATATTGAAAGTTATCGAAAGTATATGTACCTTGATGATATATATATATCGTGTGGGCTCGAGCAATCTTTTCTTGGATTTCTTGTCCTTTGGATATATATATATATATATATATATATATATATATATATATATATATATATATATATATATATCCATCGAAAAGGCAGAGTGCCGAAACGCGTCTGTCAGTGCGGGGGGGGGGGGGGTCCCAGCACAATAAACGACACTTTATGCAAATTCCTGTGAGTGCGCTCCTTATATGCCGACTGGATTGTTCGTGCGAGTGGAGATATATATATATATATATATATATATATATATATATTCTGCTCCAAAGGTTGTCCACCTGGTGAGTAGCACTCGATCAGCAGCTTTGTTTATGATAGGTAGGGACGAGGATCCGCTTGTAGAAGCTGCTCCGTAATGGAAATGCCTGACGCGTTTCGAAGCTCCATATGCTTCTCTTCAGAGGCTTGAACGGAGACAGTGTGTGCAAACGCTGAACCCACTTCGCCATTTTCATATTGCACACCCACCAATGGGAAGCACGAATGAGACTGTGCATTGTGGGAAATGTGGTCCGGATAGCACACAAATCTTGTCCCGTATGGACCCTGCAAGTGGACTCGTCCTCAATCCTGTTTGCGGCTGCTGGTCCACATAGCCGACATGATAGTTACCATGTCGGGTGGCCCCCATAACATTACGGGGTGGTGCACACTCCGCGGCAGGACGGCCGCGTATTACATTCTGCTCCAAAGGTTGTCCACCTGGTGAGTAGCACTCGATCAGCAGCTTTGTTTATGATAGGTAGGGACGAGGATCCGCTTGTAGAAGCTGCTCCGTAATGGAAATGCCTGACGCGTTTCGAAGCTCCATATGCTTCTCTTCAGAGGCTTGAACGGAGACAGTGTGTGCAAACGCTGAACCCACTTCGCCATTTTCATATTGCACACCCACCAATGGGAAGCTCGAATGAGACTGTGCATTGTGGGAAATGTGGTCCGGATAGCACACAAATCTTGTCCCGTATGGACCCTGCAAGTGAAGTCGTCCTCAATCCTGTTTGCGGCTGCTGGTCCACATAGCCGACATGATAGTTATCATGTTGGGTGGCCCCCTATGAGCCTTGTATATATATATATATATATATATCTCATCACGGTACAAATGTGTATGTATGTGTATATATATATATACATACATATATATATATATATATACACACAATATATATATATATCTATATCTATACACACACACAAACACACACACACATATATATATTGACTGAAGAAAACCAAAGATTAAAGTAACATTATAGTTAGGTGAAAGGTTCAGTAACACAGTAACATTTTAAACAAAAAAACCACTGGAATTTACAAGTTATAGTTATCTCAAATAACTATACCTTGTGCTCTAAGGCAACACCGCCATGCACAGTTTTCTCATCAATATTTTCATTGTAAATGTTGCAGTGATATTATCAATGATGTCATAGAAGATTTCATGAGTGATGTAATATGTGGGGTAACTAGCCATGCATTGCGAGGGCACGAGTTATAGTTACCTTAGGGCATGGCCAAGCCCTGCTTCCAGCACCCCACAGGTAGTCGATCCCATGCTGCAAAGTTGGCCCCAGGGCATGGTCTACAGCTAGTCTCTGTGGCCAACTCCCCCGCAGGCAGCAAACCCACCATGTGCATGTCCTTTGGCCCTGTGCAGCGGGGGCTTGGCCAAAGGGCCCGTGGCCGACCCACCTGCAGGCAGCCAACCCCAAACTGCACAGCCAAAGGCCCTGTGGCCAATCCACCCGAAGGCAGCCAACCCCGCAGATTACCTACCCCACATCATGCACAGCCTTTGGTAACGAGGCATATAATGGGCCTTCGAGCCCCAGAGATCCCATCTCCCGGGGACAAAACATGTATATGAAGGGGAGGGGGACATGCATTTCCCTCCCCAAGCCTTAATAGGCACTGGGGACCCCATCCCCCGCAGGTAAATTAAACAAAAAAAGGGGAGAGGGACTGCATGGCTCCGCTCCCCGACCCTACATCCCCTGGGGCCGAATTCTAAGGGCTTGAGCCTTATCAGGCCTCAGAGACCCCACCCCCCAGGGCAAAAGCCAATAAAAGAAAAAAAGAGTAGGGGGGGCCTCACATCCCCCATCCCTGAGCCTTATAAGGCCCCGGGGACCCCATCCAGACTTCCATGTGTGCTCCCATTTGGCGGGAGATTTAAAACTGCTCCCACCAGACGGGGAAGACATATTTACCTGCTGTAGTGTGGGCAGGGAAACAACTGTGTCTGCCTGGTGGGCTGCCTGGGACACAGTCACTGAGCCAGCCCGGGAAATAGAGCCCTGGGGCCTATAAAGGGTCGGGGGTCCCCTCCCTTTTATTTACATTTGGGCCCCAGAGGATGGGGATCAAGGGGCCTAATTTGGTTTCAGGAGGATGACTGCGTACCCCCCTCAATCTATTTAATTATTTGGCCCCCAGAGGATGGGAAGGGGGGCCGTGCGCCCGTATTTTTCACCTTGCCCCAGGGGATGGGGCCCCTGTAACCTCCCAGAGGCTGGGGGAGGGGGGCCACATGCTCCTCTTCCCAAAATAAAATTAAGCTTCCCCCCTCCCCTGCCCTTTCCCACCCCGGGTGGTTTTATTTAAACAAGCACAGAGCCTGCACTTATTATTTTTTCAACGGATTGGCGGATCCTCCAGAAATTCACAGCAAAATAAAAAAAACATTTTTAGCTCCAGGTGGGGTCCATCCTGCTTTCTGCCCAATTTGGTGTACATCCGTTAATCAGTTTGGGCTGTAGCTGTGTGTAAAGTTCCTATGGAAAAATTAATGAGGAAAACGCGTTTTGGGACCCCTTTCTTCTTGGTCCCTGCTTGACGGATCTCTTGAAACTTTACATGTGCAAACTGTTCAAAAAGTAGCACTTTTTAAAATAAAATTTCGTAGAGATTCGTCAAACTGCATATATATATATATACCACGGACGTGGTCGAAATGCGTCGTCCTTGTCTGCAACTTTGAAAATAAATTTCCTGCAAACCTTGATCGTGTGGGCTCGAGTGATCTTCATTTTTGGATTCCTTGTCCATGGTAATATATATATATATATATATATTACCTACTGGCGGTCGCCAGTAGGTAGTTATAGGTAGGACCTATTTTCCATAGGAAATTCACAACATTCTATTTCCAATAACTTTGGCGCCGGTTGATGAATCTTCGCGAAATTTTGAAAACTTGTGGGGCGCTCCGGTATGCTCCTATCCTGAAAGTTTCGGGGTGATTCGGCAAGCGGGGGCTGAGAAAAAAGGGGGGTCCCAAAACGTGTTTTCCCCATGCCATTTTCCATAGGAAACTTTAGACACGGCTACAGCCCGAACTGCTGAACGGAATTACACCAAATTTGGCAAAGAGGTAGTTCTTGGTTCAGAAAGAACCCTTTTGTTAAATGGTGTAAATCCGTTCAGTAGTTCCTGAGAAATTTGAAAAAGAAAACATATCGATATCTGGGCGGAGCCTAACCACACATGTCATCGTGAGATCTGATTGGCTGTCAGCACTTCATCCTGGAATTGCTGGCAGCCATCTTGGGACCAATATAAATGATAGTACCCCATTGAAATGCATTGTAGTGAATCAAAGATTTTGAGGGTTACCAAAAGGAGAACTATAAAGGGTGATAACAGACTTTAGTTACATTAGAATTCATTTGTTGATGGTACCATACTAATTTCAGGAATTGTGGTGTGTTCTAAGGTGATTTTACCCTGTGAAAAACCTTCTGCTGGGATATCATGAATCATGTTTGAGAGAAAACTATTTTCACATGCTTGTCCCATAGAGTTTTGGAAGGTGCTCCAGAAGCTAAAATGAGAGCATATTTTCTGTAAATTCACATTATCTTTCTCAGTCATGTGAGAATGAAGCCTGACATTCTCAGTAAAACATGTACATCCAACAAGGGCAGAGACTGTCAGTTGATTCCTTTGTGTTCTACTGCAGCTTCCCAGAGTGTTCTAAAGAACAACTAGAGTGCTAACAGCCTTACTTATGACAAAAGTATGGCACACCTGAAGCCATCTTGATTGGAATAAACTGGTAACACTTAAAAGATTTAATTTAAAAAGGAACAAAATGATGGGGTTCATTTTGTCATAGAAATTATGGTTAGTGCTGTAGAAAGAAAAATTAGGACATGTTTCAAGTGTGATCTCAAATATCTTCCTGTTATATTTCAACAGGAGCAGCCTGTCAGTTGATGCCTTTGTGTTCTACTGCAGCTTCCCAGAGTGTTCTAAAGAACAACTAGAGTGCTAACAGCCTTACTTATGACAAAAGTATGGCACACCTGAAGCCATCTCGATTGGAATAAACTGGTAACACTTAAAACATTTAATTTAAAAAGGAACAAAATGATGGGGTTCATTTTGTCATAGAAATTATGGTTAGTGCTGTAGAAAGAAAAATTAGGACATGTTTCAAGTGTGATCTCAAATATCTTCCTGTTATATTTCAACAGGAGCAGCCTGTCAGTTGATGCCTTTGTGTTCTACTGCAGCTTCCCAGAGTGTTCTAAAGAACAACTAGAGCGCTAACAGTTTTACTTATGACAAAATTATGGCACACCTGAAGCCATCTTGATTGGAATAAACTGGTAACTCTTAAAACATTTAATTTAAAAAGGAACAAAATGAGAGGGTTCATTTTGTCATAGAAATTATGGTTAGTGCTGTAGAAAGAAAAATTAGGACATGTTTTAAGTGAGATCTCAAATATCTTCCTGTTATATTTCAACAGGAGCAGCCTGTCAGTTGATGCCTTTGTGTTCTACTGCAGCTTCCCAGAGTGTTCTAAAGAATAACTAGAGCGCTAACAGTCTTACTTATGGCAAAAGTATGGCACACCTGAAGCCATCTTGATTGGAATAAACTGGTAACACTTAAAACATTTAATTTAAAAAGGAACAAAATGAGGGGGTTCATTTTGCCATAGAAATTATGGTTAGTGCTGTAGAAAGAAAATTTAGGGCATGTTTTAAGTGAGATCTCAAATCCTCTTCTATTTCATTAGAAAATTCTAACATGCTGACTGAAACAATCACTTTCAATACCAGCAGTAGACTTCCAGTTAACTCCCTGGTGAGCAGTAGCTTTACTACAGTGATCTAAT
The DNA here is from genome assembly GCA_963921515.1 of Calotriton arnoldi. Taxonomy (NCBI): domain Eukaryota; kingdom Metazoa; phylum Chordata; class Amphibia; order Caudata; family Salamandridae; genus Calotriton; species Calotriton arnoldi. The sequence goes on from CAWUFW010019537.1 coordinate 168,617, forward strand.
GAACAACTAGAGTGCTAACATTCTGAATTTATGGCAAATGTGTGACACATCTGAATGCCTTCTTGATGGAATCAAAGTAAAAAACTGAAAGCATTTCCTACTGAGGAGACTGCAGTAAATGACGAAATTAGGAAACTTCATAACAAATAAGTCTCCCAAGATGGCCACTAGAGAAAAAAAGAGCCCAAATGTAGCACAAATATCACCCAGATGTAGCCCACATATAGCCCAATGACTGAAGTGTGCAAAACACTTTTTATTTTTAGTTTTTCTGCAGTTTTATATAGTGCAAACTGGTCAGGTATTGGAGCGTTACATCTTACTTGGACCCCTTATTGCGCATTTTGCACGAAGTACATGAGATTGATCTTGCGAAACATTGAACTTTACGATTCTGTTAACCTGAAGTTGCTCTGAACCGGGCTTTGTAACACCCGTTTTTACCTACTGGTTTTAATTAATTCTCACTGTATTGTATTAGGAAAGAGGATTTACTGTTTTTATGTACACTTTTATGATCTAGGTTTCTAAATCAGATCAAATAAAGTTTAATGAATTCTATGGCAGGACGGAGGTGAGGATTATGCATATCTTTCCTCACTTTATTTGCATAGCAGTTCAAAGAAAACGTAACACAACAATCATTAAACAAAAGACTACACAACCCATGAACCATTAGGGGTAGTCTCCAAGGCAACTATAGTCCAATCATATCACAGTCCATCGTATATAATATCGTGACGTCCCTTCCGCTTCCTCTTTCTTTACTGCTCGTCAGTTAAGTGCATTCCTTACATTCTTGGCTTAATCTGACGTTGTTGCTGTTTGTATAGCGATTTCTTGTGCACGTTATTAGCATTATTGCCTTGGTATTGTTTCATATTCCCTGTGCAGCAGGCTCTTGCCCGAGCGCGTTCTCCCCTCGCAGTTTCTCCCGCTGTGTGCTCTGCGCGCGGTGAGATCCTGTCAGGCGCGTCTGGTCCGAGCGAGGCAGCTCCGTCGAGCGCTCCCGCTGGTCTTTACGCGCGTTTGGGAATCCGGTCACTCCTTTAGTGTCCGCTTGATTCCCGACCAAGCCTCGCCTAATTTTGACACCGCTATGTGGTGATTTCCCCACACGGCCACGTTAGTGACCAGTGCCACCTGGTGGTGGTAATTGGTATTGCGCCTCAGTCTATTCTTATAACAGCTTCGGCGAAAGCCCAGCTGTTGGAGCACCGGCGAGGGGGCTGCCTTAAGGATTTTAAGGGCATTTGTTCTGTGCTCACACCCTCTGCTATCATGTCTTCTCCAGAAGACCATTTTTACTCCTCCTACCAGGAAGTGGAGGAGGAATGGCCCCCCAACTTCTCCCTCCAGCAGTGGACCAAGCCCACTCTCTGGCTATTTCTAGGGCGCTGGCTCCTCTTAGGGATCAGGTTGATAAGCTGGTGAAAAGCATCCCTGGGGTGTTCAGTGACCCAGATCTGTTGGTGGCGGGTCCCAGTAGCTCCCAGATGGGGAATAAAAGGGCCGTTAAGCATAACGCGGGGCACTTGGAAGGATTTGATAAACTTACGGAGAACTTCCTCAAGAGTGCGCGAACGCTAAAACATGCACCCTGCTGGGAGGAGGAGGGGCCCGGAGAAAATTGCGACACTGTCACCACTATTGTAGACCCCAACGGCGGGTTTCCCTTAGAGGAAGAGGGTGTATCGGAGGACGATTTCTCCTCCGATGAGGATAAGGATTGGGGGCGTCCCTGGCGTCCAGAGTCCCACTCCTCTCAGTCCCCGGTTGGGGACGGGGTCCACTCGGACATGTTTGAGCCTACCCAAATTTACCATCCTAGGTCGGAGGAGTGGACACCTGATGCCAAAGTAGCAGAGTATGTGGTGGGGAAAATCCATCAACCCCTTGAAAGGGAGGTCAGGAATAGGATGAGGGGAGAATGCCCCAGGCCCTCACTGAAGGGGAAGGTGGCACACACGCCTGAAATTGATGAGAAACTATGTACCTTTTTCTCCAAGTATATGAGGGATCCCAAGAAAGGAATTGATAGGTCTTGGACGTGGTAGGGCCCTTGACCCAAATTATTCAATTGACGGAGCGTTCCAAAGAGTCAGGATCCCCTTTGTCCACGGATATTGTGGCTGGTTGGGCGCACTACCCTAAACCCTAAAACACTACCCCCTCCACTACCCAAACACCACTGCACTACCCTAAACCCTAAAACACTACCCCCAGCACGACACCCTACACTACCCAAACATAACTGCACTACCCTAAACCCTAAAACACTACCACCAGCACGACTCCCTACACTACCCAAACACCACTGCACTACCCTAAACCCTAAATCTACCCACTGCACAACCCCCTACACTACACAAACACCACTGCACTACCCTAAACTCTAAAACACTACCCCCAGCACGACCCCTTCACTACACAAACACCACTGCACTGCCTTAAACCCTAAAACACTACCCCCGGCACGACCCCCTTCACTACACAAACACCACTGCACTACCCTAAACCCTAAATCTACCCCCAGCATGACCCCCTACACTACACAAACACCACTGCACTACCCTAAACCCTAAAACACTACCCCCAGCACGACCCCCTTCACTACCTAAACACAACTGCACTACCCTAAACCCTAAAACACTACCCCCAGCACGACCCCCTTCACTACCCAAACACAACTGCACTACCCTAAACCCAAAAACACTACCCCCAGCACGACCCCCTACACTACCCAAACATCACTGCACGACCCTAAACCCTAAAACACGACCCCTTACACTACACAAACACCACTGCACTACCCTAAACCCTAAAACACTAGAACCCAGCACGACCCCCTACAGTACACAAACACCACTGCACTACCCTAAACCCTAAAACACTACCCCCTACACTACACAAACACCACTGCACTACCCTAAACCCTAAAACACTACCCCCAGCACGACCCCCTACACTACACAAACACCACTGCACTACCGTAAACCCAAAACACTACCCCAGCACTGCCCCCTACACTACCCAAACACCACTGCACTACCCTAAACCCTAAAACACTACCCCCAGCATGACCCCCTACACTACACAAACACCACTGCACTACCCTAAACCCTAAAACACTACCCCTAGCACGACCCCCTACACTACCCAAACAGCACTGCACTACCCTAAACCCTAAAACACTACCCCCAGCACGACTCCCTACACTACCCAAACACCACTGCACTACACTAAACCCTAAATCTACCCCCAGCATGACCTCCCACACTACACAAACACCACTGCACTACCCTAAACCCTAAAACACTACCCCCAGCACGACCCCCTACACTACCCAAACACCACTGCACTACCCTAAACCCTAAAACACTAACCCCAGCATGACCCCTTACACTACCCAAACACCACTGCACTACCCTATACCCTAAAACACGACCCCTACACTACACAAACACGACTGCCCTACCCTAAACCCTAAAACACTACCCACAGCATGACCCCCTACACTACACAAACACCACTGCACTACCCTAAACCCTAAAACACTACCCCCTACACTACACAAACACCACTGCACTACCCTAAACCCTAAAACACTACCCCCAGCATGACCCCCTACACTACACAAACACCACTGCACTACCCTAAACCCCCTACACTATACAAACACCACTGCATTACTCTAAACCCTAAAACACTATGCCCAGCACGACCCCCTCACAACACAAACACCACTGCACTACCCTAAACCCTAAATCTACCCCCAGCACGACCCCCTACACTACCCAAACACCACTGCCATACCCTAAATCCTAAAACACTACCCCCAGCATGAACCCCTACACTACCCAAACACCACTGCACTACCCTAAACCCTAAAACACTACCCCCAGCACTACCCCCTACACTACACAAACACCACTGCACTACCCTAAACCGTAAAACACTACCCCAGCACTACCCCTACACTACCCAAACACCACTGCACTAACATAAACCCTAAAACACTACCCCCAGCACAACCCCCTACACTACACAAACACCACTGCACTACCCTAAACAACTAAAACACTACCCCCAGCACGACTCCCTACACTACCCAAACACCACTGCACTACCCTAAACCATAAAACACTACCCCCAGCATGACCCCCTACACTACACAAACACCACTGCACTACCCTAAACCCTAAAACACTACCACCAGCATGACCCCCTACATTACTCAAACACCACTGCACTACCCTAAACCCTAAAACACTACCCCAGCACGACCCCCTACACTACCCATACACCACTGCACTACCCTAAAACACTACCCCCAGCACGACCCCGTACACTACTGCACTACCCTAAACCCTAAAACACTTCCCCCAGCACGACCCCCTATACTACCCAAACACCACTGCACTACCCTAAACCCTAAAACACTACCCACAGCACGACCCCCTTGTGAGAAGTTGGCCTGGTATATGCTGTCCACTAATTATAGTGGGCACCTTGCACCAGTCCAAACAACCCCTTATTGGAGATAGGGTAAAGACAACCTTTATTGAAAGCTATCCTAGTGGTAGCTATGGAGAGCAGCCTTCAGGCTAAGTCTTGAAGGAATGTAAAGCAGCTTGTTTTACCAGTCTATAATCTCTTGAGTGATCAAAATGAAAGAGCACCACACCAGGTATATATTCAAAATATATGTATTTATTGCTAAACACACCCCTCTAGTCTCATTATGAGGCTAGAGTTCGAAGTACATAAGTTATAAGATATTAATTCACAGTAATAGCACAAATACACGTTTGGGCCCTAGGGGCGTACCAAACCATATACCAATAAAGTGGTATGCGAACCACGACTGAACTAGACACTAGGCCTAGAGCCTCTAGAAGTGCTTGGACCACAAGGAACCACCCAAGGTAGTGACACAGGGGACCCACGGGAGACGCGTGCAGTGTAAATACACAACCGCGATACGCCGTTAACTTCTATGGAGAAAGTCGGGATCGGGAAAATAGAGGAAAGGGACACTTAAAAGAGGACTAGGACAAAACCCTTTGAGATCTAGGACTTTGAAGAGTCTCTACCCACGGGAGCACCGGAGTACTTGTGTTACCTCACCCAGGGAAGCCGGGTGCATAGGTGCCTTTCGGGGTCGGGTTTCGTCGTCGATTCGAATGGCGATCTGCTGCAAAATGCTGCTGGCGGCCAAGAGAAAAGTGTCCGGGTGGATCCAAGAGTGGATCGGAGTTCTGGTGAACCTGAAAGCAGAGGGGACAGAGTCTGGGTCACTAGCCAGTGACCAGGAAGGCGATGGACAGATGCCCACCGATGTCGAGTGCTTCAGGTGCATTGACGGTCGCCTTGACTCTTCAGCCACGAGGTCCAGGAGGCGTTGTCGGCAACCAGGAGCAGGATTCGGGCTGGTACACGATGTCTGTCGAGTGCTGAGGTGTCGGCGACCGGATTGGACCCAACAAGCCTTGGCAACGGCAAGTCTTGGTGAAGATGTAGATCGTCGATGGTGCAGACCAGCAAGGTCTGTGGAACTCACCCAGCGAGGGTAAGTGAGGGCAGGCCTGGAGCAACCAGGATGCCAAGTAAGAAAAAGATTGGCCTTCGTTAAAAGCTACTAGCCAACGGGCTAGCGACCGCGAAGGAGCCTCGTGACGCCGCACGTGGATCTGGCTTACAGGACACTCGTGGAGTGGGGGCCAGTGATCTTCGGTGCAGGTGGTGCTGGAGGCTAGGGCTACTCGGAGCCCAAAGCACGACTTCTTGAGAGACCCAGAAGATGATGCACTTGCAAATGTGCTTGGTGTCCAGGGGTCACGGTCTCAAGTCACCCACGATAGCCACGGGCCTCAGCTTTGCTGGGGACTCAGGGTAGCCTCGGGGAAGTCTGAGAATCCACTCTGGTGATGCGATGACTTCGGCGTCCGACGGGAGCTTCAGAAATGCGAACCGGACAGATGCTTCTTTGGTGCCTGCCAAGCAGGGGAGTCTCTCCTTGACCCCAAGAGAGATTCTTCAGTCCTCTAATCTTGTCGTAGAGCGTCGAAGGTCCAAGATTCAGTTTCAGAGTTTCGTCCAGGTATAATCTAATCTTGCTGTGGCAAGGGTTCCCCATTTTAACCAGTAAAACAGGGAGGGACTAACTCTATGACCCCACCTATGGGAGGGTCAAGGGAGGGGTGGCTACACCCACTTCCCTTTGTCCAGTTTCGCGCCAGAGCAGGGGCAGGTAGCCCCTGAGCTGGTTTGAACTGGCATATGCACAGAGGAGCCTTTGCTCCCCCAGTGCAGGACTTCAAAGCACTCTAAGAGTGCACCCACCCAGCCCCAATACACATTATCCTGTCTGGGGAGGTGGTCACACCTCCCTGCAACAGGAAACCTATTGTCCAGGCCTCCCCTGCCGGAGTTTCGTCCAGCAGCAGGAGGCCAGACTTGTGTCTGTGGCAGCAGCATCCATTTTGTGATGCCAGGGCTTCAGAAAGAAGTTACCGGGTAAGCCAGAGTTAACATGTCTTTCCCTCTAGAAGGGTGGAATGCTACCCCCGCCACCAGGATTGGCGGGGGGGTAGTATTCCAAGATGTTTGACACCAAACACGACATGTTTAGGTGCAGCCATTCCAAAGTTAGCATTTTACCGCGAGGATATAATGCGCTTAAGAGTATATGGTCAGGCTGCACTACAAACAGCATCAGAGATGGTCTCCGAACGCTGCAGAGGGGCCCTGCTCATGCAGGGGCACCCTCTCACATAGGAACCATGCACTCTGCCTTTAGGATTGATAAGGCCTGCCTTAGGAGTGACTTATAGGTTTATATGTGTGTATGTATTTAGTGATATAGGTAACCTATATCACAGTAAGGGGTGCATGCACCACCTTACCCAGGCTGCAGTAGCAGACCTGTGGTGTCAGTTTGGATGGCCTTCCAGGAGTGGCACAATACATGCTGCAGCCCCTGGTAGGCCTCTGAGGTACCTATGCCCTTGGTACATAGTATACCATATACTAGGGACTTATAAGGGCACTCCAGATTCCAATCAGAGATGTGCCTAAGGCACATGGAAACCTTTTTACAGAGAAAGCAGATAGACTGGGGCCCTGAATAGCAGGATCCCAGTCCAACTAAGTCATAAACCAGCAAAACACCATAAAAAAGTGGGGGCAACCATATAGTCAGATTCCACCTTCCTACATAACCCCCCCAAATGAAAGGAGATAAGGCTAACCTTGGCCAGTTGAGCCTTCATTGACTAAGTGGTCATATAAGGAAGCACCTGCACTAGCATGGTTGCCCCCTGTCTTATGGTCCACTAAGTAATCCCTCACCCTAAGGGTATGAGAGGGTCTCCACCATGGGGAATCACTACCTGTGGTGTGCTTAGGTAAAGTACAAGGCTGGTGAGGTGGCTGAGTAGGGAAGTGAGGCCCTAGGAATGTTGGCCTCAGCTTCCTCAGATCACTGGTCACCATGTATGCCTGTCTTTCCATGACTGAGTTGCACTTTGCTCTAAGGGTCAACCTTTGGCTGCCTACAGCTGGGGGTTGGGTCCCTTTGGATGGACTACTGGAGGGACAGGGCAGGTTTGGAACCTTCAGGTCCCAGGTTTGCCCTTGCCTACCAGAGTCCTTCTGGGGGAGGTCCCTACATAAAGGCATGGGGGATCCCTCAGTGTGTAGAGGAGTTTTCACCTGGCTAGGGCTACTAGACTGGGTGCCCCTAATCTGCTGATGGGGGGTTCCTCTGGACAGGGGGCCCTGGGGGGTCCACTGACCTCCCTGACCTCTGCAGCCCTGGGCTGGCTGAGGCAGGGTAGAGAGGGGCAGGTTACCTGCTCCAGACTGGGTACCACCTTGGAAGGGTCCTCTGCCATCAGGGGTGTGGCCAGGCCAGGCCTGACTACCTCTGGGGCAGTTCCTTCACTAGGGGTAGGGTCAGTTCCCTGAGGAGGCTGACCCTTACCTACTGTCTGGAGGGAAGATGACTTTTCTTCAACCCTTGTGCTCTCTTTTGGGGGGAGAGTGGGCCATTCTTTCAGGCTCCATCTCTCCAAATTCTTGGGCTGGGGCTGTGGCCATCACAGCCCCACTAACCTTTGCAGGGACGCCCAACATCCTAAGATGGGTTTGGTGTTCAACTTCAGCCCAGGCTGAAATTTCCAAATCATTGCCCATCAGGCAATCTACAGGTAGGGTTGGGGACACTGCCACTCTTTTTGGGCCTGTGACCCCCTCCCAGCTGAGATTGACTATGGCCATGGGGTGATCTGTTCTGACACCATCAATGTTGGTCACCTGGTATTTAAACTCAGGTAAAAGCTGGTGAGGGGGACTAGTTTCCTTGCCACCATGGTGACACTAGCCCCTGTGTCCCTAAATGCCACAGCTTTCTGACCATTAATTATTGGCTCCAATCTGTACCTGCCCAATGCTATGGGACCCATGGTAAAGGTGGCAAATCCTATACCACCATCAGAGTCAGAGGAGTCTGTTGAGGGGTCCCTGTCTAAACTAGGGCCCACCTCTGTTCCTCTTGCAAAAGCACCTAACTTTTTGGGTGCACTACTCCCAACTGGAGGATTACTACTGGTAGTACCAGGAGGGGTGTTAGTAGTTGTGGGAGGAACATTTTCTTTATTGCCAATCCTGGGGCAACTGGGATCAGTTTTCCAGTGCCCAGGCTTTTTACAGACATGGCAATATGGTTTCTTTTCAGGAGAGGAAGGAGTTTGGGACCCACCCCCAGAAGAGGAATTTTGGGGCCCTGTAGGGGACTTATCCTTAGATTTATCCCCACCTTTCTCTTGGGACTTAGTAGAATCTTTCTTCTGGTCACCACCCTGATTTCTAGTTTTTACTCTGGTTCTGACCCATTTGTCTGCCTTCTTTCCCAATTCTTGGGGAGAGGTCAGATCAGAGTCCACCAGATACTGGTGCAAAAGCTGGTTTTGACAATTATTAAGGATCTGCTCCCTCATAATCAAATTGTACAATCCTAAAAAGTCATGCACTTTGTTGCCATGTATCCAACCTTCCAGAGCCTTTGTAGCACAATCTACAAAATCAACCCAGTCTTGAGTCTGAGCTTTTTGGGTGTCTCTGAACTTCAACCTATACTGTTCAGTGGTTAGGCCAAACCCATCTATCAGAGCACTCTTCAAGACTGTGTAATTGTCAGCATCCTCTTCTCTTACAGTGAGGAGCTTGTCTCTACCTTTGTCTGCAAAGGAGAGCCACAAGATTGCTGCCCACTGCCTCTGGGGGACCTTCTGAACTTTACAGGCCCTCTCCAGTGCAGTTATCCATTTGTGGATGTCATCCCCACTCTGGTAGGGAGGGACAATCTTGTTTAGGTTTCTATGGTCATAAGACCTGTCCCTATCTCTAGGGATATTGCTGCCACCATGGGACTCTAGTCCCAACTTTCTTCTCTCTCTAAGGAGATCTAGGGATTCCCTATCTAAAGCTAATTGCTTTTTTCTGATTTCCAGCTGAGTTTCCTCATACTGGACCAGTCTGGCTCTCCTCTCATGAGAGGATTCCCTCCTGTGAGAGGAGACAGAGCTCCCTATAGAGGTGCCAGAGTGGTTAGACTCCTGAGAAGGAGATCTAGACTTCCTGGGCACACTCTTAATCCTTCCTGGGGGGACAAAGAGGGCATCATCTTGATCATCCTCATCATCATCCACAGGAGGGATTGGGTTTTCCAGGTCAGGGTCATTGTCACCCTCCTGGCCAGTTTCAGAGGGGGCTGGGGGTACTGGTACCCCTGGCCTCGTCCTCTTCGTCTGCCCCACCCTCAGCTCCTACCCCTTCAGTCCCTACAGGCTTACTAAGGTCATAAGCCACCAACAACTCCTTGAGGTGTTGGGTGGTGGGGCTTTGGCCTGTCCTTATTTTTCTCAAGTTACATAAAGCTCTCAATTCCAAGAATGGGAGTGTATCATACTTGGAGGGTGGAAGCTCAATGGCTTCCTGCAAGGATTCTTTGGATCCTGCCCTTAAAGACATTACTAGTGTGGTGTGGTGTATGCACTATCTACTCTAGTGTGGCCTACTAAACTCTCTTGAGTTGTAGAAAGGGTTGTGCTATCCCTTAACACACAACTCTAAGTTCAGTAGAACTTACTGTATTCTAAGCTTAAATTATATGTACCTTAGGTACCTTTAGTGGTTTTCAGTTGATCAATTCAATTGAGATTATCTGGTAAAACAATAGCAAGCTGGAATCCCACACGCTGCACACCAATGTGAGAAGTTGGCCTGGTATATGCTGTCCACTAATTATAGTGGGCACCTTGCACCAGTCCAAACAACCCCTTATTGGAGATAGGGTAAAGACAACCTTTATTGAAAGCTATCCTAGTGGTAGCTATGGAGAGCAGCCTTCAGGCTAAGTCTTGAAGGAATGTAAAGCAGCTTGTTTTACCAGTCTATAATCTCTTGAGTGATCAAAATGAAAGAGCACCACACCAGGTATATATTCAAAATATATGTATTTATTGCTAAACACACCCCTCTAGTCTCTTTATGAGGCTAGAGTTCGAAGTACATAAGTTATAAGATATTAATTCACAGTAATAGCACAAATACACGTTTGGGCCCTAGGGGCGTACCAAACCATATACCAATAAAGTGGTATGCGAACCACGACTGAACTAGACACTAGGCCTAGAGCCTCTAGAAGTGCTTGGACCACAAGGAACCACCCAAGGTAGTGACACAGGGGACCCACGGGAGACGCGTGCAGTGTAAATACACAACCGCGATACGCCGTTAACTTCTATGGAGAAAGTCGGGATCGGGAAAATAGAGGAAAGGGACACTTAAAAGAGGACTAGGACAAAACCCTTTGAGATCTAGGACTTTGAAGAGTCTCTACCCACGGGAGCACCGGAGTACTTGTGTTACCTCACCTAGGGAAGCCGGGTGCATAGGTGCCTTTCGGGGTCGGGTTTCGTCGTCGATTCGAATGGCGATCTGCTGCAAAATGCTGCTGGCGGCCAAGAGAAAAGTGTCCGGGTGGATCCAAGAGTGGATCGGAGTTCTGGTGAACCTGAAAGCAGAGGGGACAGAGTCTGGGTCACTAGCCAGTGACCAGGAAGGCGATGGACAGATGCCCACCGATGTCGAGTGCTTCAGGTGCATTGACGGTCGTCTTGACTCTTCAGCCACGAGGTCCAGGAGGCGTTGTTGGTGACCAGGAGCAGGATTCGGGCTGGTACACGATGTCTGTCGAGTGCTGAGGTGTCGGCGACTGGATTGGACCCAACAAGCCTTGGCAACGGCAAGTCTCGGTGAAGATGTAGATCGTCGATGGTGCAGACCAGCAAGGTCTGTGGAACTCACCCAGCGAGGGTAAGTGAGGGCAGGCCTGGAGCAACCAGGATGCCAAGTAAGAAAAGGATTGGCCTTCGTTAAGGGCTACTAGCCAACGGGCTAGCGACCGCGAAGGAGCCTCGTGACGCCGCACGTGGATCTGGCTTACAGGACACTCGTGGAGTGGGGGCCAGTGATCTTCGGTGCAGGTGGTGCTGGAGGCTAGGGCTACTCGGAGCCCAAAGTACGACTTCTTGGGAGACCCAGAAGATGATGCACTTGCAAATGTGCTCGGTGTCCAGGGGTCACGGTCTCAAGTCACCCACGATAGCCACGGGCCTCAGCTTTGCTGGGGACTCAGGGTAGCCTCGGGGAAGTCTGAGAATCTACCTCTGGTGATGCGATGACTTCGGCGTCCGACGGGAGCTTCAGAAATGCGAACCGGACAGATGCTTCTTTGGTGCCTGCCAAGCAGGGGAGTCACTCCTTGACCCCAAGGGAGATTCTTCAGTCCTCTAATCTTGTCGTAGAGCGTCGAAGGTCCAGGATTCAGTTTCAGAGTTTCGTCCAGGTATAATCTAATCTTGCTGTGGCAAGGGTTCCCCATTTTAACCAGTAAAACAGGGAGGGACTAACTCTATGACCCCACCTATGGGAGGGTCAAGGGAGGGGTGGCTACACCCACTTCCCTTTGTCCAGTTTCACGCCAGAGCAGGGGCAGGTAGCCCCTGAGCTGGTTTGAACTGGCATATGCACAGAGGAGCCTTTTGCTCCCCCAGTGCAGGACTTCAAAGCACTCTAAGAGTGCACCCACCCAGCCCCAATACACATTATCCTGTCTGGGGAGGTGGTCACACCTCCCTGCAACAGGAAACCTATTGTCCAGGCCTCCCTGCCGGAGTTTCGTCCAGCAGCAGGAGGCCAGACTTGTGTCTGTGGCAGCAGCATCCATTTTGTGATGCCAGGGCTTCAGAAAGAAGTTACCGGGTAAGCCAGAGTTAACATGTCTTTCCCTCTAGAAGGGTGGAATGCTACCCCCACCACCAGGATTGGCGGGGGGTAGTATTCCAAGATGTTTGACACCAAACACGACATGTTTAGGTGCAGCCATTCCAAAGTTAGCATTTTACCGCGAGGATATAATGCGCTTAAGAGTATATGGTCAGGCTGCACTACAAACAGCATCAGAGATGGTCTCCGAACGCTGCAGAGGGGCCCTGCTCATGCAGGGGCACCCTCTCACATAGGAACCATGCACTCTGCCTTTAGGATTGATAAGGCCTGCCTTAGGAGTGACTTATAGGTTTATATGTGTGTATGTATTTAGTGATATAGGTAACCTATATCACAGTAAGGGGTGCATGCACCACCTTACCCAGGCTGCAGTAGCAGACCTGTGGTGTCAGTTTGGATGGCCTTCCAGGAGTGGCACAATACATGCTGCAGCCCCTGGTAGGCCTCTGAGGTACCTATGCCCTTGGTACATAGTATACCATATACTAGGGACTTATAAGGGCACTCCAGATTCCAATCAGAGATGTGCCTAAGGCACATGGAAACCTTTTACAGAGAAAGCAGATAGACTGGGGCCCTGATTAGCAGGATCCCAGTCCAACTAAGTCATAAACCAGCAAAACACCATAAAAAAAGTGGGGGCAACCATATAGTCAGATTCCACCTTCCTACACCCCTACACCACCCAAACACCACTGCACTACCCTAAACCCTAGAAAAGAAACCCCCACCCCATGCCCAATCCCCCTTACCTCTCACTCTCTCGTGGTTCCTCTCTCCTCGTGGTTCCTGCTTCACGTCGTCTCTGAGGGCGGTGCACGTCGTTGTGAGGAAACGGAACAGCCTCTGTTTCCTTACAACGACATGGATCGTCTACATGTTTTTAGAACGCATGGTCATTTACCATACATACCTTTACAACAAAATCTGTTGTAAAGGCATGCGTGGTAAATGACCATGCGTTCTAAAAATGCGTAGTAATGACTTTGTGATGTACAACGCATGAGTGGTAATGCATGCGTTGTAATGGTATCGCAAAGTAAAAAAGTCGTTGTAACGGCTGTTTACCGATCGAAGCTGGCCCCTGTTCTTCAGTGAGACGTTTATTTGATTAATTAGGAGGAAGGAATGTGGTTTTTTTACCGAAAAGTGCATTCCCGGCTGTTGTATTGTGAAAGTGTCCGCATGGCCTGGTTTCACTTCCGTTGAGAGAGTGGAAGAGTCTGTTTGGAACTAAAGGAGTTCTGTTGTTGGACGGGGCCGGCGCGACATGTCATCAGAAAACATAGCTAATGGAAAGCGTCCTCCCTGAAGTGTGGAGCAGTGCCATGAGAGGTCAATGAGTGTGCGTCCCACCGCAGTATGACCGTACCGCGTGACCCATGTGCCGCCTCCAGGGTACGGGAGGCAGAAGCGGCATCGCAGGTCCTCTTCAAGACCGTTGTAGCACTAATTCTACATTTTGGTACTAGGGCATTTTAACTTCGTTGTTCCTGCCAGATACAAAGAGAAGATCCTGTGTTATTCAGTGCCCTCATTACCTTTTTTGTGGGTTGTGGTGCTTGTCACTTGGCTGCCCCGCCGGTGCACACGACTGGGCACCCCACCTCGTGTGCCATCTGCAGGGCCTCTGCCCTCGGATCACTGGTTTCGGTTTCTGGAGTGGCAACATAAACAGTTGCTCCCAAAGGACTAGCCTGAACACTTAGGTGAATATCCCCTGCACCAGCATTCCACGGAAATTCTTTCCTAGCTCTCCCACGTCAACGAGGACGTCATAATAGCACGGCTCCGCTCGCGACACCGTATGACGTCATTGGAGCCATAAGAGGACATCGTCGGCGTGCTGACGTCAGTTCC